>CACRXK020000857.1:0-65800 GCA_902702795.2 Paramuricea clavata
AATTTAATAAGTCCCACCCCCCCCCCCCAATTAGGATAGGTACTAGAAATACATGCATGCAATAACCCCTCGCCTGTTTTCAAAAGATGTATACTTAGTGCCGTTGCGAGCACTTCGTCTCAGGGTGTGTGTGAGGTTAGATAGAGGGGGGTAGGGGGGTGACCAAAATGTTTCCAGATATACAAAAAATTTTCAGGACATATAATAATTTTTCCAAAAATACAGTTGTTTTCCAATTCACTTTCTCATGTCCTGAGAATTACCTGAATTCTCCTGAAAATCTTCTGCAAATCTACTTAATTTTACCTAACAGTGCACTGGAAATCTACCTGAAATTCCTTACGAGCAATTATCAGGGGTGTTGCACCCCCCCCCCAGTGAGTTCCAAGCAAACACTCTGTGATTTATTGTTCCTGTATTTCACCTCCCAAAATATTGTGCATCATACTATACAGCATTTTGCTGTTGTCATGCTCTAGCATGGTTCAAATTTATGAATTTTTATTATATAAAGTATAGTGTTTTACAGAGATTTCAAGCACTGATAAAAATGATAATCTCACATGTGAAATTATTCATGATAATCTCACATGTGAAAATTATCGCCTTTTCAATTATCGCTTTTCTGTAAAAATTATCGCTTTTCTGTAAAAATTATCGCTTTTCATTTAAGACTGTCCTTTATATAATAAACAGAAAAATACATGGGTGGTTGGAAATACCAGATTTATTTTTCGTGTAGAACATGACATCTCACTTGTTCGCTGCGCCCACTTGTTCGCTGCACACTCATGTTCAACACTCGAAATAAATCTGGTATTTCATGCACCCATGTATTATTCTCTATTTAAACTACAACTTGACTGGTTTAAATTATTATCAAGTTATCAGTGATTGTAAAAGTTGCAGATAGAAGTGCTTTGTTTTATATTATTATCAAGTTATCAGTGATCGCAAAACCTATATTTATAAAATGTATATCTAGGTAATCAGGTGTGCGGGTTGTGATAAGGTGGACTTCAATAACTTAGATTCTTGCACTTCAATTGGTGGAATTAATTAATATTAGGATGTTAGCCTAGGGTATGTAATCCAAGTGAGAATGTATACATTTTAAGACCTAACCAGGAACGACTGCGAAAAATGCAGCACAAGGTCCTCTGGTAGGAATTGGACCTACGGCCCTGCGATTCCGGTGCAGCGCTCTAACCAACTGAGCTACAGAGGCCAGCTGTTGAGCTGTAACCGTAAGTTCATGTATATTTAGGTAATCAGGTGTGTGGGTTGTGATAAGGTGGACTTCAATAATTTGGATTCTTGCACTTCACTTGGTGGAATTAATATTAGAATGTTAGGGTTTGTATTCCAAGTGAGAATATATACATTTTAAGACCTAACCAGGAACGATTGCGAAAAATACAGCAAAAAGGTCCTCTGGTAGGAATTGAACCTACGGCCCTGCAATTCCGGTGCAGCGCTCTAACCAACTGAGCTACAGAGGCCAGCTGTTGAGCTTTAACTGTAAGTTCATGTATATTTAGGTAATCAGGTGTGCGGGTTGTGATAAGGTGGACTTCAATAATTTGGATTCTTGCACTTCCCTTGTTGGAATTAATGTTAGAATGTTAGGGTTTGTAATCCAAGTGAGAATATATACATTTTAAGACCTAACCAGGAACAACTGCGAAAAGTGCAGCACAAGGTCCTCTGGTAGGAATTGAACCTACGGCCCTGCGATTCCGGTCCAGCGCTCTAACCAACTGAGCTACAGAGGCCCCAGCTGTTGAGTTTTAACCATAAGTTCATGTATATTTAGGTAATTGGGTGTGCGGGTTATGATAAGGTAGACGTCAATAATTTGGATTCTTGCACTTCACTTGTTGGAATTAATATTAGAATGTTAGGGTTTGTAATCCAAGTGAGAATATATACATTTTAAGACCTAACCAGGAACAACTGCAAAAAATGCAGCACAAGGTCCTCTGGTAGGAATTGAACTTACGGCCCTGCGATTCCGGTGCAGCGCTCTAACCAACTGAGCTACAGAGGCCAGCTGTTGAGCTGTAACCGTAAGTTCATGTATATTTAGGTAATCGGGTGTGTGGGTTGTGATAAGGTGGACTTCAATAATTTAATTGGATTCTTGCACTTCACTTGGTGGAAAATTGGAATGTTAGGGTTTGTAATCCAAGTGAGAATATATACATTTGTATATTCTCACTTGGATTACAAACTATTCTCACTTGGATTACAAAATATATACACAAAATATATACATGTACTATACATTTGTATATTCTCACTTGGATTACAAAATATTCTCACTTGGATTACAAAATATATACATGCATATATTCTCACTTGGATTACAAACCCTAACATTCTAATATTAATTCCACAAGTGAAGTGCAAGAATCCAAATTATTAATTTCAAATGCCCGACCGGGGCTAAGGTTTGAGTGGAAATGCCCAACCCCCGGGATGTGCTTTACAGGAAAATAGCTGGGCGAGGGGGATGGACACACTTGGATTTGGCTGATGCATTAAAAGTCCTGTGCTTATTCCAGACTGCTTGTCAAATATTTACTTGCTAGAAGTAGAAATTTACTCTGACCACTGGATGAAGACATTAAATAAGTACTGCTGAATAAACAGAAATGTATTTTATTTCATAGTATTACAATTTTATTTTTATACTATAAAAATAAAATATAAATATGCAGCATAGAATATGCAAATTCGAGGCAAAGTTATTGTTGAATCGGTATATTTATAGGATTTTATAACAAATAGCAACTATAAAAGTTTGTACCTTGTCTTCACCGATCGCCTTATTCTGTTAGCCAATGCTTTTAAATTTACATATTTTAGAATCAGTTCCTTTCCCGGTAACTGCATTTCTAAATGAAATCAGATCAACGTGAGTAGTGAGTGCTGAGCAGGCCGTTTTAGTATAAACAAATTTTAGGAATTGATATAAACAACTTTGAAAATTATATCGTTGCACATTCGGTCACAGTCGGAAAAATGTTCATAGTATGTTGTACCGTCGCTTGCAGCTAACGATGAACAGTTGCTGATAAAAACATTTGCGTGATAAGAATCTCCAATGTTTGTCAAGAACAACAACACTTAATTGTTGTTTCCCATGTGTACAATAATAAGCAAAAAAAACTTTGTGTGGTCTGAACGTGTTGGGCTAGAGACCTACTGGAAACCCTTACAGGCTTTTTAATGAGAATAGAGAATGTTTTATCTGCAACTGTTCACCTTTAGTTGCAACCGACGGTATTTGACAGCATAAAATTGCCTGTGGCTGTGATAACTGATATAAATAAAATACAGTCTGGTTATACTGACTTGAGCGTGTCTTGACAAACTCTTTATTGGAAAATTGTGAAGAAACAGTCGAATATAGAGGGTTGAATATCATACTTCAACTTGTATAGCTACAGTAGCATTAGTAGATTACTACATAGCGTTGTGAAGACAAGCCTTTTCTTACCTTTCGCTTCACTCAGCAGTCTTTTCCATGCTTCTCTACGCTTTCCCAGGTGAGCTTCTCTTTCCTCCGCAGTCTCCTCGAGCAAACGTTGTCGTCTTCCCTCCCTCCTTTTCGCTAGACGTTCGGCTTTCTTGTCGTTTCCTTGCCGCTCTTCATTTGGCTCCATATCTTTTCAAATGGTATTTGATACCGTAATTGTTTTATTAAACTTTTTATAGAACAAATTGCTTTGAAAGCTGTCATGTAGTGTAAAAAGCAAATTATTTTCATGAAGTATCTGTCAGTTGAAGTCGTCATTTGTCATACAACAACAAATTTTAAATTTGACCAATCAGTGTTCGCTATCCATGACAGTCCGCCATACTTTTGAGATCAGTGAGGATGACCACCCACTCAAGGTTCGTTGGTCACGCCCGCGATATTTGATGAACTTTAGACTTGGCTAATGCTTTCGTTTCCCCGGGTGTAAATAGCCGGGGGGAATTAGTACCCTCGCACGGCGCTTCGCGCCGCCGGCTCGGGGAAAAAGGACTGGACACGAACGGTCGCGCTGAGAAAAAGAGAGCATGGTCAGGGTTCTTTTGTAATGTTTGTGTTCTAAAAATACAGTGTTTAAAAAGGTTGTTTATTGACTTTAAAACCACACAAAGAATCCAAAATAGTGAAAAGTAGATCCATTCTTTATTCGACAAGTTCTATACGAGAACAGTTACAATAAACATATAATATAAAGACTGAGTCAAATGTATTAAGCTTTGAATTAAACTATTGTTTTATATCATCGTTTTAAATATTGTCGCGGCAACTCAAATTTTAAGCCGAAACATCAAGCAGCTGCACGTGCATTCTCAAAATTCACGAATGAAGATTGAAGTAGATAATATTTCCCTTCAAAATTGCTCTATTATACACAAACATAACAAGATTCTTAGCTAGATATTACTCAGTCATCCCTGATGTTTCATCTTCGCTTATTAAGGCTTCATCGGCTCGTAATATCGAGCGAAATATTACTTCGAACTTGTTGCGGCAAATTAAAATTTTAAGCCGAAACATCAGAGTTCATCAAGCATGTGCATTCTCAAAATTCACGAATGAAAAAAGCAAATATTTCCTTTCAAAATTGCTCTATTATTCATAAAACATAACAAGATTCTTTCCTGGACATTACTCAATCATCCCTGACGTTTTACCTTCGATTATTCACGGTTAATAAAGCTTCATCGGCTCGAAATATCGAGCGAAATATTGTAACTTCGAAATCACGAACTGATTATAAAAAATATGGCGGGGTGTAAATTCAGTGCTTCCACTTCCACTTTCAAAAAAATAATTTTCTTCCCAACTGCTCAAAATTTCCTTATTTTTGACAAAAATTCCTTTGATGAAGATGAATTTTACCTAGTTTAAAACTGATATTACAATAATTCATCTTGAATGACAGTGTATTTCTCGGGCGAGAAACACCATGAACGTTGCAATTATAAATTATAAATTAATTATAAAAAACTGCAACAGGAGGCTTGAGGTCATGCCTCAGAAATTCTTCAGATTTTCCATTCCCCAGGAGTAGTTTGGATTTTCGACATTTCCTGACGCGAATTTGCTTGGGAATTGCTATAACCTTAGGATTTATTAGAAATAACGTAATATCCTTATTTGCTTGCTGAAAACAAAATTCCTTGCCGTTTCCTAGTAAATTTTATTTCTTTTTGCAAAGAAATTTCCTTGCAAGTGGAAGCACTGCATGAGATGACCAGTGGGGATGACGCTGTATGCAATAGTTGAAGCCTCCTCCTTTTCTCACCCTCCGCCCCTCACCCCTTCCATTATTAATGATTGGTCCCTTATCTGTGTAAATGTAAAATACGGTTCTATTTTATTTCATTTCATTTTGCTAAGTAGGAAAATTCAGTATGTTTAATTTAAATAGACTATTTTATACATATCTGCAAATTGTAATCCTGAATTCCTGTAAATGTAAAATAGGATTAAAATAGTGTATTTTATTCTATTTTGCAAATTAGGGAAAGTAAATAGATTTAAAATAGTATATTTTATCCCTATTTGAAAAATGTGGCATTTTTAAAATGTGAAATAGGTTTAAAATAGTCTATTTTATTCTGTTTTACGTATTCTGAAAAATAAATAGCTTTAAAACACTATATTTTATATCTATTTTAATTTATGTAATTTTCTCCATGTGCAAAATATGTTTAAAATTGTCTATTTTATTGTTATTTTACTAACTATGAAGGAAAGATAGGATTAAAATAGTATATTTTATTCCTGTTTGAAATTTGTGCATTTAACTTGCAATGTAAAATAGGATTTAAACAGCCTATTTTATTTTATGAGTTTAAAAATAGTATATTTTATATCTATTTTAATTTCTAACTGCTTTTTAGTGAAGTAAAATAGAATTTAAATAGGCTATTTTAAACCTATTTTTTCCCTGAAGCTCTGGAAAATAGTATTAAAATATGCGATTTTATTTCTATTATCTATAAAAATAGGAATAAAATAAAATAAAATAAAACATTAATAAAATATGGCTCTTTCTTTTGGTGAAATATATTATGATAGAATTAAAATAGGGTTGCTTCTGAATAAAATAGCATAAAAATAGGGGTGATAGTAATAAAATAGTTTTAAAATAGCAATATAATATAGTTATTTTCGCAAGGGCATGAAAAGCTATAATTGTAAAATGACAAAATAATAAGGACAATAAACATTTAAAATATTTGGCATGTACAGTACATCTGCAGTATGTAATGCAGCTCTAGCCTCCTCCGCAGGCATCTCGTAGTTCACATACTTCAGAAAGTCGGTGAGATGCCTGCCAAAACCCGACATGGTTGAGCCGTTCTGCGCATCTTGCTTGCGCAGCGATTTCGTCTCTAGGGTATGCATGTGGGGAGGATTTGTCATCCAAGATGGTGGATTGCATGGAGTGAAGAATTATGAAAATTAGTGAATTTATATTAGTACGCTCGCTAAAGGCAGCTAAACGATTAAGAATACAGCTGTTGTGGACAATTGAAAGAATCTTAACCCGGAAATTAAAATTGTCATCAAATAATTTACATGTTGTCAGTTGACATATATTTTTGTATATCTGTAAATGGAAAACATCATTTACATCAAGGTGACGTATATTTTTGTATAAGCTGTAGATAGAAATAGAAATCTTGTTGTAATCTTTTAAGCACTATAAAGATAGACTTTGTGTTAACATCACAATGAAATGCATTTAATTTCATATAATATTTTTTTGGATCAATTATAGTTGTTTTGTGTTTTAAATAATTGTTAATGTCATAATTATTTAAAATAGTACAATTATCATGTACAGTTAGTTCAATCTGTCTGTTCATGGTTGTTAGAAGCAGGACAAAATTACCCTACATATGATGTGTAGAAATGTAACAAGATAAAATATATTTCAGCTTGATAATTGTGGACCCATTATTAATTGAAACCATGGCAAGAGCCAGATTGATTTGAGTGAAAAAGCCTTGGTCTGGTGTTTGGTTGTCAGATTGGCCGAGTATGCCAATCAGTGAAGCAACGCCACTGTCTGAAATCTAAAATTAGCTGGGTTCACTTACTATATTCACTATCAGGGACGTTGCTACCGGGGTGTGTGTGTGTGTGTGGGGGGGGTGTAACCCCCCAATTATTGAAACGTTGGTCAAAGTTGGTCAAAATGGAACTGGTATTTGCTCAAAGTTTGTCAAAATGGAACTGATATTTGCTTAAAATTTAAGGTCAAAGTTGGTAAATTGTGGTTAAATATTGGTAAGCCTTGCTTATTTTGGTCGAAAAATTTATAAATATGCTTATATTAGTCTGGAAATTTTTTTTACCCCCCTGTCGACAACATTTCCGGGTTTACGACTTGGTCAAAATTTTATTAAATATTGATCAAAACATGACGACCCCCCCCAATGTTGATGCCTTAGCGACGCCCCTGCTTACTATACTATGTCTTGTTTCATGTGTGCACTAGTGTCCAGTACCTGCATGGTGTGAATTGCATTGTACAATCCAGCAGTTAAACAATAACATGGTAGATGATTATAATAATAATTTTTTAATTTTTTTAATCCAAATGAAGATGTTGAATTGTCAGGATTTCTATGCAAGAAACTAGGTGCTATTTTGCATGTCTGAGATGGAGACTAAGTTGCTGCATCCTAGAAAGTGTGAACAGCAAGGTTTACATTGTACAATTAGCAGCTTCAAGCCTACAACACATGGACAAGCAACCATTGTCAATGACAACATTGATCGAGCATGTCATAACCTGCCAGATAAAATAGTGACTACTGACATAATTGAACATGGCCAGCATTCTGTTCTGCTGACACCTTCTTTACAATATAACATGTTTTTAATGGATGAAAATGGGATAAAAAAATAAAAGTAGTGTAAACTGTTGTCTATGCTCACAATTTCCCTGTGACTTATTTTTAAATCGCATCGCCTTTTATCAGAAATTGCATTGCAAGTTGCAGATTTACTAGAGGGGGGTGCACCCTCCAAGCCCTGACAGGAGAGGGTGAAGGGGGTGCTTTTTTCATGATAAAGCAAAAAATAATAGAGACAAAATGAGATACAGTAATGTGAGCAATAACATGATGATAAGCAAACTGTGAACAACAATTCAAATTCAAATGTAGTATGTTGATGGGCGAGTGGCACACATGGCCGACACAACTCTGCGCCAGAGCTTCAGTGGCGCTGCCAGCTCGATAATTGGGGGGGGGAATATTCATATCTTTGTGTTCTGCATTATTAACTTCTTTTGAAATTGATTGTTTTTATGCTCTGTGAACACAAATATATGAATATTCGCCCCCCCCCCAATTATCGAGCTGGCGGCACCACTGCAGAGCAGCCCCCTACCAGATCATGCTGGATCGATCCCTGTATTATTTTATTTACACATGGAGGTGTATCTCTTTTGGTGGCGTAAAGGCATGTTTCTTGACACAAGTGACAATCTAAATTTTTAGATGGCTGTTTAAAATTTTAGTCAGCTCGATGGCAGGCTGGTTAATACCATGCAGTAATGCAGTAGAATAATCTTGAGCATAACATCTAACATAATACAGCAACAATATAAATTGTATATTAAACTTTGCTTGATTTATAGTTACTGAATATATAAACACTTCTTACATTTGGTCAGCTTGCACAATAGTTGCTTGAAATTTGTGTTACAAGCACAGTCAGCACTAAGCAGTTTACTCAGCGTTTACATAGTAGTCCAGTTGCCACTGTATATGATTCCTATAATAACCTAGTTGTTGTGAGAAGTGTATTGTTTTTTTGTGGTTTTATAATAACATGAGTCTATAGAACAATATTAGCTTGGTTGCCGGAGTGGCAACTTTGGGGAACTCTGGTGGTTGGCTTGAATCCAAGATGGCCGATTTAAAAAATCCAAGATGGCCACCATGAAAAGGGTAGAAAAGAATGTCTTCACCAATCAACTTAAAAGTAATAAAAACTAAAAAATATCCCATTTTTATATAACATTGATATCAGGAATCGATTTCTGATCTTAATTGTTTTTATTCCAGGGTCAATATGCGGTCAATATGCTTTCAAAGGTCAAGGTCAAAGCCATTTTAGGCCATTAAGTATAATATATTTAGTTTAACCTCAAACAATAAATTTTAATCTGTTTTTATAAGCTTATAAGCTATCTAGGCAGGCTCTTAAGGTCAATTGCAAAGTAATTTTACAGATGAATTCTGTAAAAAGTTACATAAACGTAATAATCAGAATTATTTTCAACAAAAGGAAATAATGGAAATAATGTAGGATAGATGAAGTACTTAATGGGATTGATGTAGATACCGCTGTCCACATCGCATAAAGTGTAAATTGATTACTCCTTCTTTACAAACACTGGCAGTTTAGGCATCAAAGCGATTTTTACTTGCTTCCTGCTTATACATTGTTTACAGAACTGTAAGTCTACTAAAATAAGGTAAGTTTATCCTGAATGTTTGAATGGACATGAGTGTATGAACTGATTTTACTTATTAAAAAAACCTAATGTAAAGCTCATATAATACAATAACACTTACAGTATTTTTTTTCAATTTGTGAAACAAAACATTTAGTGTTTTTTAAGTGCAAACAAAACGCTTAATTAATTAATTTTGCCATACGAAAAGTTTCTATAACATAAAAACTGAGGCTCACCGAAGCTTTTTTCGAGTTAAATTAGTTAAAACAAAATATCGGACACAGTGAAACGTGTAATGCGTACAGGTATATACGATAATATACACGATTCACACTTTTTTGTGACTTCAGTTATGGATGGCTCAAGGTGTTTTCTCCCAGTTTGTCATGGGGGTGGTGAGGAGAAGAGATTCACCGAGAGAGGCATCCACAAACTAATCTCGTGTGCTCATTCCCGTGGAGATGTGGATACAAAGGCTAAGCTGCAGGACATCATCGATGTTGATGGTAATGCCGCGAGCATAGTTTGCCACAAAGGTTGCTACTGTACTTATACATCGAAAGAAAAAATTAACCGAGTTAAAAACTCGCTAAAACGAAAGGCTGAAGGAGAATGTGTTAGGGTGGCTACAAGGTCATTTCAAGCTCAAGCAGATGATAATGGTGCATTTTGCTACAAACGCGATTGCATATTCTGTGGTGATGAATGTTTACCAAAAGATGATAAACACCCAGATAGATGGGACCGTTTTCGTGAATGCATGACGCATGAACGTTATGATAAAGAACATAATCCACTTCAATCTATGAAAGATGTTATTCTTGAGGTAGCTGAGCAACGTAATGACGATATAGCTAGAAGGGTCAAGTTACACATTGGTTTTGTTTCTGACTTACCTTCTGCCGAGTGCAAATATCATGTTCGCTGCTACAACAGTTTTATGAAAATTCCCAAATATGCCGACTTACCAACTGGAAACGTAGATGATAACGCCCTTAAGCAGGTCATTGAGTTCTTGAACGGAAACAGGTATAAAATCTGGAATAGCGTTGAACTGCATTGCCTATACTCTGATCTAGGAGGCAAACTATCACGACGCGAGATGTTTAAAAAGTTGACTGACTGCATTGATAAAGATGTACTTGTTATTCGGGTAGATGGGTGTGCTACCCTTGTTGGTTACCGTGAGTCTATTGCTAAAACTCTCAAGGTAGTCCAGGTGGTTGAAACGGATGAGAAAAGCAGTGATTCTCTATTGAGGAAAATCAAGCGTGAGGCACGATCAGTCAAGTATAACAGCGCTAATTACGACTTATCTGAGTTTACACGAGCTAACACAATCAAGGCAACCAGTCCCACTTTGTTGACATTGATTTCGGATTTAGTTTCTGGTGGTGAAGTTACCAAGAAATCGCTCAGTCTGAGCCAGTCAATTCAAAGTCACATTACAGGTACAAGAAATCAAACAACACTAGGATTGGGCGTAAAACTTCAGCATCGGTATGGCAGTTCCGAACTCATTAAGCTACTTCATGAGCATGGATTCATATCCACTTACGATGAGGTGCTAAGATTTCGGAAATCAGCTGCTCGTTTTCTCGGAGACAACGCACCGATTCTCCATCAGTTCATGGGGCTAAGTAGATCTGTTGGCATTATCTTTGCATGGTTTGACAACCTTGATCTCCAGGTGTTTACGCCCAACGGTCGACGCAGTACTCATGTCCTTTCGCATGAATTCCAGCAACCGCATCCTGCAGGTATTCTAGAGTATGGCCGTGCAAAGCCAGGGGAAAGCAATCTCATTATCCCCAGACTTTCTAAGAAGGCCGCACAGTCTAGGAATAGCAATAGTTCATCGGGCAGCCTTTCTTTACAGCACTACACCGGAAAGGTCAAGGTCAATCCCCCCACTGTCCAAGTTACATCTGGTATTTCCTGTGAAGAAATACGTGCACGACAGACAAGTCTTGTTACTGCACAAGAGAAGGATATTAAGTGGCTTAACACACTTAACACACAGAGTGAAGCGATGGAGTGGAGCGGGTTCAACAATCTCGAGTCACGCAATCATGAAAGTGAGAAGAAACCTGCCAGTACTTACATGTTTGGACCTCTCATTGACGCTAAAGCTTCTCATCCTGACACAGTGCTGACGTCCCTGGAGTACCTCAAGAAGTCATTGACTGACATGGGCATGACATATGCCCACATTTCTGTTGATTTACAGCTCTACATCGTGTCCTGCCAAATCAAATGGAACGATGTTGATCGCTTCAAAAACGTCATTCTAAGGCCTGGAATCATGCATACTGTTCAGTCCTTCTGTGGTTGCATTGGGAAGCTCATGCGTGGATCGGGAATTGAGACTCTCATTAGCTCAGCATTCGGAGGGCTAACAGGAATTATTAATGGAAAGTCTTGGGTTAGGTCTATGAGAGCATACCGGATGGTTTCAACTTCCATTCTTCAGAGCTACTTACTCAACAATGGTCCCACGACATTTCAAGATTTGAGTAACTACCTTGATGTCTGTCGGCAGCACCCAACTGGCAAGTTATGGATTGATAACCTACTCATTCCAACTATGCTCATCCATCAACTACTTCGTAGTGAAAGAGAGGGAGATTTTCATCTGCAGCAGCTAACACTTGAACGTATGCTCCCCTACTTCTTTGTCGCTGGCCACCACAACTACGCCCGTTACCTCACCCACCACCTCCTTGAAATGCACTATTTGCTGCCACCGATGGCCAAAGCAGAGTTGATATCAGGTGCCTTTGTGTGCCGTCATCAGGAGGGAATCTGGAATGGTGTGAGTTCTGACCAGTTTGGCGAGCAAACTGCCATTAGAATCGGTAAAGGTGGACTGAAAGGTATGACCCTTTCTCCAGAGATGGTTGCTGAATGGATCGATTCGTTTCCCATCACTGCCTACATCTCTGATACCATGCAGCATTTATATCCTGCTGATGCAAGTGAAACAAGAAATGTTCCACGTCACAAGGAGGAAGGACAGAAGCGGAGAGAAATGGATGCCGATGATCGACGAAGAATCTCAATTGAGCTATCTAAAATGTCGCATCCGTTAGAGAATCAATCGCCACACCTATATAACATCGCAAACGGTAGCTTTGCTCCCCCAGAGTCCCAGATCAATGTTGCAGAATCAGTCAGCATTGGCAAAAAGATGGTTTCGGAGTTCAGGGCATCTCTTCCCTCTGGATTTCATGCTACAATTTCAAGTCCTCTCAAGACCATGGAAAACATAAAGAAAGGTGTGAAAGTGGGCGACAAGACGATATTTGACCTGGAAACAATCTTCCTTAGACTGTTGACCATTGGACAGCAGCGACAGATGGAGTTAGCACCCATCTTTCAGTATGAGTTGTGCCCCATACCTCCTTCTCTCATCGACGAGTATGGCTGCTTGCGAAAAGGGAGCAAGGCACCACTGGCTCACAAACTCTGTGTACAGACAGCGCGACCATGTCCACCTGATCTCACCATAGTTGATGTGAGCCAACTACTCTACCGCATCGTCTGGCCATGCAGGGGAGATGCATCGATAATAGTGGAGTCTATCAAGACCAGATTATCATCTCGTCCAGGCAAGAAAGTCTTAGTATTTGACAAATATCATGACATTTCTGCAAAGGACCACGAACGCATGCGACGTGCTGGCCTCGGCTCCATCAATTACGACCTCACCATCAACACACCACTACCCAAACGAGATGCCATCATGAGAAATAAGCACAACAAGCTGCAACTCTCAAAAGTACTCAGCACCTACAACTTTGGCAAAGATGTTACCGTGGAAAGCCGCAGCGATGGTATATTCGCCCATGATGAAGCAGATATAACAATGATTTCCTACCTACTCATGGCTGTCAAATCCGGCACGGAAGTTGTCCGCGTTCTCTCAGATGACACCGATGTGTTCGTGCTGCTCGTGTACTGGGTATACCGACACCAAATCCAAGCAACAGTGCATATGGAGCGGTGGGATGGAACAGTTTGGGACATTAATAAGACTTGTGACCAGCTAGGTCCCAAATGTCTGCAGATCCTAGGCATGCACAATCTAACTGGCTCAGATACCACGTCATACCTGTTTGGCAAAGGAAAAGTGTCCGCCCTAAAGATCTTAATGGCTGGCGACTTTCCCGAGCTGAATTCCGCGTTGGGTGAGCTTGATGCTAGCCATGAGCAGCTCGTGCAAGTAGGACAAACCTTCTTTTGCGCTCTCTATGGCCAGAAGCCTGGGACCACAATGAGTGAGACGAGGTACCGAATCTACACCAGAAAGTCTGGAAAGCTGCCTAAGCTTATGTCGCTACCTCCAACTGAACAAAATCTTTTTCTCCACATATTGCGGGCCCATTTGCAAACAATCCTCGGCAAATCAGCAGATAAGCCGGGTCCTCCTGAACTTGACATCACGAAGTTTGGATGGGAGATTAAGGATGACATACCAGTTCCGGCAATTGCTAATCAGCTTCCAGGGCCGACCGAACTCATGGATGTAGTGCGGTGCAACTGCAAAGCGGTGGGGAAAGCGTGTGCGACCGGAAGTTGCAGCTGTCATCACAGTAAGATATCGTGTACTGTGTACTGTGCATGTGCTTGTAGCGATGAATGCTTTAACCCATTCAAGATGGATGATGAAGTAGAGTCGAATGGAGGAGAAGTTGAAGGATGATGAAGATGATGATGAGGAAGATAAAATTCGAAGATTAGACCTTGACGAAGAATCTGAGTAGATGCATTGACATGAACGTACTGTAAATAATATTTATTTGTTAAAAAGTTAAGTTTTGTTCAAGAGATCTAAATTGTGACCTTTGAGGACACATTTTAAGCAAATTGAATGCCGGCTTAAAATGTGTAACCGGCAAATATAACCGACCTAGATAATTAATTAGCTGTGAAAAAACGAATAGTAATCAATGTGTGACTACCAGGGATAGAAATATGGATATTCAATCTATTGAAATGGATTTTTTGAGGATAAACTAAATAAATTATGCTTTATGGCCTAAAATGACTTTGACCTTGACCTTTGACAACATATTTTACCCTGGAATAAAAAAATTAAGATCAGAAATCGATTCCCGATATCAATATTATATAGAAATGGGATATTTGTTAGTTTTAATTACTTTGAAGTTGATTGGTGAAGACACTCTTTTCTACCCTTTTCATGGCGGCCATCTTGGATTTTTCACATCGGCCATCTTGGATCCAAGCCAACCGCCAGAGTTCCCCAAAGTTGCCACTCCGGCAACCAAGCTAAGATTGTTCTATAGACCCACGTTAGTATAAAACCACAAAAAACAATACACTTCTCACAACAACCAGGTCTATGTGGTGGCAACTGGACTATATCTATATACGGCACATGACTCAGTTTCATATAAATGCCAATCATCTGTAAACTAACCAATGAAAACATTCAAAACGACGCAACAACAAATCAGCTTAAAGCCGATTGGTCGAGAGAAACACGTCACTTCGCATTCGAACTCTTGTGGACGTTTGTTGGACGCTGTGTTCTGGATAGGAAGGCGTGTAAAAGTATTTATCAAACGTTTCCAGCAGAACGTTCAATATACATTTAAATTTATATACCACTCTTTGTTCCAGATCGAGTTTTTACAGTCGTTTTTACAGTAATTTACAGCCAAATCGTGAAGGTATGTATACCTCATCGACATTTGAAAGATTGAAAAGTCACCCGATTTATCGTGAATTTTATAATTTATAGTAATGTCATTTTCTGCTATCTAATGTATTATCGTTTCATGTTAATGTTTCCGCACTGTATTATATGGACTACATTCATTTAAACTGCATCACAACTACGCTCAGGTACTACAGTAATTTAAACCAGGGTTCGTACAAAACGTAATGTCCTTTAATATATTTGAAAACACTTTACCCTCTCGCCACCCTTCATTGTACCATGCATGGTACAGTATATTTCAGTTCAACATTTTAGGCCGGACTTTAATTCATAAAACCAGCGCAACGATTAGAAAAACTTTTATTTCCATTGCCACATACAAAAATTGATATTCAATATAATTTAAAAGCTTTGTACACACATTCTACGCAGTCTTGTCCTGGGCTACATTATTTCCAGGTATGGATGATTGATAGTAGAGCGAAGGAAAACTCGCTCTCATCAATTCCATAAATTGTTGTTCTAGCTTTACACCGTTTTCGAATATCGCTGAAGTGGGCTGAAAAAGAAGAATGTACAAACACATAAAGGCTTTTTCAAATAGACCCAACATTTTTGGCCTACCACCATTTTTCTTCTAATGTCGTTCTATTCCGAGACATCTTTAAGCACGGAGTTTCAATTTGGATAAATCTTATGATTTTATCAAAAAGACTTGAAAATAATCAGTTAATGTTAAGTGCAGATTTAAGGTAATTTATGGTAACGCTATATTACAGCTACTTCTATTCACAGAGTTGCAGCATCTAACGCCGCCACTGCAATTTGGTTCGCAATTTTTTCAGAAATTAACCAGTCACGGAAACGACTATCAGACAATCGGGTGAAATTCGCCCGTAAATTCAAAAGGAAAAGAATATAATCGCATTGCGGGTCGCGAAACAAGTTGCACTCCGTTGAAATCTCACCAAAACTTGCAACTTGCAATCTTTTTAAGAAACTAAATTTCTCGTTCACATGAAAGTAAAGAGCGATTTCTTATCATTTTGGATAACTTGGGCAAACAATTTTATTTCCTCGTTTCTTTTTTTCGTTTATGTGGCAATAAAACGAAAGAATTGAAAAAAAAGTATCGAAACGAATAAAGTAGCTAGACTGCTAGAGCGAACAAAAACAGTGGATTTTTTTGGAGGTTCTCAAGAAACAAAAAATCTTATCAAGTCGCCTTTTAAAGACAATAATTTCTCAGGACATCTGTGACCGTCTGTTAAAAACTGGTCGGCTAAACTTCTTATTTTTCAAGTGAGCTCTTAATCTTAAATAAATCCTTGTGAATACATTTCACACTTACTTACCGGGTTAAAAAGAAAACAGTTGTCGAACAACAATTTCATGTCATCAACAAAATCATACACTGAATCATAGATTATACTTTGTAATTTCGTTTTGATTGCCGTCAAATCAATCGGATTCTTTACGACTTCGTAATATTTAGGGACCTGGATTAAAAGAAAATGATTTTAAATTTCTTGTTGCTTGGTGTTTCGAGACATAAAGCTTGAATTCTGCTTGCAGTAATAAGAGTTAGGACAGCTGCAGCTGCTGCATGTATTCAAGGTTGAAAACAGCAGAGGGTAGCCTCCAAATGAGTATTAGTGGTGACCTCAAAGATATTATATGGTATGTACAAAGAGTTTTGTTTCATCGTCATCAAAATAAAATGAAGTGCAAAAATTGTAAAATAATTTGACCAAAAAACTGAAAGAGAAAAAAGAAATTGTCGATCTTCTGGAAGTTTAATGTCTATGCCGGAAGCACTAACTGTCGTGTTTGAATTTATGTCGTGAAGAATAAAGTCATGGTGGGGCAAAGAACGAGATTGAGGAAATACACGCAGACTTCTCTTTATGGACTATAGGCAATCGTCGAGGAGGAAGTGATATACATAGAATACAATTTTAACCTGGCAATTATGTAATTTGATAATTTGACCCACAGACTCGCACAAAACTAGACGAATAGAAAAACCCGCCTTGTTCAAAAACACACTACAGTTCACGTATATGATTTAGCCAACTTGTATATTTGTCAGTTTGGTTGGAGTTTAATGCATATGTTTGAGTTGTATAAATATTTCATGTCTATCAAATCATCACGTACAAGATAATGTCACTGTAAAAAGCTCACAAATTTGCAAGAATTTATGCTTGAACAAAAGCTTACAAAAGTTTCAGATTCATTAATACGAATTTCAAACCTTTCTTAAAAATCGCATTAATAACTCATGAAGAAAAGACAAAGAAAATCACTGCGCTGTCGCTGGTTTTATATGTATAAGTCATAGTATGATTTCGAGTGAAATTTGGGAAAAACATGCAAGAGTGATGTTAATTTACATGAACTTTAACTTTGATTTTCTCGGCATAGATGACGTTTATTTTTAAAATTAAAGCCGTGCATTAAGCAATAGTATTAGATGTTATGATAGGTTAAAGTACAGGTTAATATTGGCAACATAAAAATGCCAGTTCAAACAGACGGTTAAATGTTTAAACTCACAGTATTAAAGAAGGTAACTGAAACCTGTCACTAATGCATTTGCAGACAATCAACAGCAACATGAAGCAAATTGATCTGGACAATAACCTGAGTATCAGGCTTTGTTGTAATTTGACAAATATTGAAGTAGCATGCTGAGTGTTTGAATGCATTAATGTTCACGCGCATCATCGCACGTTGCTACACTGGGGCTAGCGACTACCTCCAGCAGTTCAGTTGGCATTGGACAAAAGTCTGATATAATGGATGAAGCAAAAATTGTCCAGTCGAATGGTATATTGTATATTACGAAAGTAATGAATTTTCACTATTGACATTATGCAATGATCATTTTTGAAGTACAACATCATCTATTCACTGAAACCCAATCGTCGAGCTATGTTCGGCAAACTATTACTAGACATTTCCCAGGCCATGTGTCAAAATGTTTTATACGGCACGAGTCATGGTTTTGATAACGCTGAACATACCTGGCTGGTCTGGTGTTCCAATTAGAAGAGCCGAAGAGAGGGTGCGGCGCGTGAAAACAGAAGCGGGGGATATGAAAGGCAACCCAAACATTAGAAAGGGGGCTGAACATGAGAGGGGCCATTCCACCGATAATTTGCCCGCCTTTATCTGACGGAAATGATGGGGATAATAATTGAATACTAAAACTGTCTGTACGAGTGTAGGTAGTACCAATGTGAAAACGCTGTGCTGAGTGGTTATATTATTGGAAATGTAAAAAGATTAAAAAATATTTAATACGTTAGTCAGTTATTATAGGGCGCGGCCTTTGCATTAATGTAGTTCTAGTAATCCTACGGTACAGTTCTTGCGTGATGGGTATTGTTGATGATTTTCAAAAAAACGTTGTTCCATTATCTTCGTTAGAATAGTAACTTTACTGCTTATTGAAACTGCCAAGTGGAATATTTCCTAGCTCCCTTTTTTTCGGCACGCAGAAGGTACTGTACGCATAACTAATTAGCTCATTTCAGGTCACGTACCACTGAGTGCGCCATTGAAAGAAACAAATTTGAATTCACTTGCATTTGGAGTCCAAACATATATGGCTTAGAATACACATTTTACATGAAATTAAAAAAAAGTCCAGTTATTGCGAAGTACATTTGATATCAGTGGTGTTTTGTTACTTTAGTTCAAGCATGGTTGACAAACCGCTAAAACGACGCGATAAACCCCCCCCCGGAAAAAAGCCTTTAGTTTCAATGCAATATATGCCTTTCTACTCAACAAGACAATACATAAGGTAAACTAATTAAAATGATTTATTTTCCTTATCGTTTTACAGTATGAATATGCTTGAAAAATGCTTTTTGACACGCAACTATACTGTACAAATTTCAGTTAGCGAAAACATTTTGTTCAGTACAAAATTTATAAAAATATTTGATCGAATTAAGCCAAGGAATCATGCGATGTTTATATTTGTTTGTTTAAATTTTGGTTCGCGAAAAGTACCTTTCGGGCTTGGCAACTAAGTACATTGAAGTCAATTCATTGTAGCTTTAGCAGCGACTCCGAGTACGAGATTCGTCATGGGAAACGCACGCTGTATGTTTACGTCATCCCGTACTGACCATAGTATCGATAGGGTGGATTTTTCAACTTTTGAGCAGTGATTTGCTCACGCACTCGCATTCCGAGCTTTATCACATACATAAAACACTCGGCTGTCGCCTCGTGTATTATATATGATAAAGCACTCCAACTCGTGTTTTAAATAGTACATAAATTGTTAAATTATCATCTTAAGCATCTTTCTACAAACAGTAGATCCGGAATGACATAATGTTCGAGCCGAACGCTCTTTAAACTCCTTTTATTATATGGCAAGCATCACTTCCAGTGAAATGGCGGACTGTGATTGACTGAGAAGCACTTTCAGCGGTCCATTATTTTCCCGTAAAGGACCGGCGGTCCATTACGTAAAGACAAACGCGTGCATTTTAAAACAAAACAGCAAAACTAATTGAAAATTTGAAAATTATAATTTAATTTATAAGATATCTGCGACTGGTTTTAAGTGGAAAGGAAGGAATACAATGGTAACTTTTGTTTTCTTCGACCAAATGTGTACCACGCTACTAAATAAATATGCATTTCAAATCATGCATTTCTTGTTTGTTTCGAGTATAAATGTCATATAATAAACTTTTTATTAACCTCGCTAGCTCGGTATTTACAGAGAAATATCGCACCGAGGTCTTTTTTGTACAAACCTCGCCCTACGGGCTCGGTCTGTACAAAAAGACTTCGGTGCGATATTTCTCTGTAAAGACCTCGCCCTCGGTTAATAAGAAGTTAATAATCAACCAGAACTACAGTAGATGCATGCATAGAGTTACTTGCCATGTCGAAAGGTTTAAATTTATACACTACTGTATATGCACATTACCTTTTTTTGGTCAACTGGTCTTGCAAACGGAAATGAATTATCGGAGACCCAGAGTTCTGTTAGCAACTTGTCACATAGCTGAAAGCAAAAGACGGTTCAGAAGATCGTTTACTATCAGTATACTTTTTCACTATGTGTCAGTACGTCTTCATTAGCTAGTGCATGCGCAGTGGTGAAGACCTCGACGATAGCACTTGCCTTCTGGTATTACACAATTTCAATATAATTTTGCCTCAGTCATGCATTTTGAAAGAGTGCATACAGTTTCAATCTACAACAAGATCTTCACCGCATCCTCCGATATCTTCCTGTCATAAATAGTAGAAAACCCTTCCAGAAAGTGCTCAGTCTTGGCTTTTGAGCCTCGTTTTCTTGATTGAGATATTAAGTATAAAGTCCTTTATCTTGTTACAGGTCACACATTTACAAACGCGTACAGTTATATCCGTAAGTATAAAACACCTATTTATAATCTTGTACTCACTAACAAGACAAAGGGCTCTTAAGCCAAAGTTTCCAAGACAGAAAGAGGCTCTATAGCCACGGCTATATACTTTCCCAATGGGTGTATGGGCATGGGCTCTATTGGAGCGCTTTTGAAATGATAGAACATCCAGTATGAAAAGCTATCTTCGTTTAAACGGGCTTAGTTTGGAATTTCTGTCCACACATTATACTTACATTCAATTCTTTAGATGCCTCGGTGCGTCTTGTTTTTCTCGGAAACGGCAAATAAAGGTTCTTGTCGCTGAGTTTTCTCTTTACATTTTTGTTTTCCTTGTTTTCTTTACACTTGCTGTACGAATCTAGAACATCAGGACATGCAGTGGCATTAATTAACATGTCTCGAGCAGTCCCTTTTATTTCCCTACTTTTCCGTCGCACTAGAGAGTTTATCAAGCAGTCAACGTTTTTGTCAACACCAAAATCACGCATGCGTAATTCAGTTAGTCAATACGCGCGCATCAGCATCTTCACAACCGGCCTAACCACCATAGCGCTACTGGAACACCATAGCACTGTGCGATCACGTCCCATGTGGTTTGAAGCAAGCACGAATGCATATAAACCCGCGGCACAACAAGGGTAAAATTATTTTTTCTTTAACAATTCTCGGATCATTTTAATGCTAATTGCCACATTTTTTATACTGCTTTTTTTAAACCAAAGATGAAGCTACGTATAAACATTCCACTGAGATTAATTTTTACTTCAAAAAGTCCACCCTGTTGAGATGTCATTTAATTGTTCTAATTATACAACAACTAGGCGGATACCAAATCTTTGGTTCAAAATATCTAAAAAAATTAACATACTTTGCATGGGAATATTTGAAAACAGACTTTGTATAAATATTCTCAACGTTCTCTCAAATTTGACAAGCATAATTTGTGTTGCCATTTTCCTTTAACAACAAAAGCTTGGTAACTTATTATTAAGTAACATTTTTTAAACTTTTGCAAAAGTTTAAGGTGGCTCCCTAGGGTTTTATTTCCGGGGGTTACGTTCTTCATATATATGTATTACTAGGCTCGTGTGACTTCAAAATACGAACGAACGTTGTGTTTTATATGGAACTCTTTTTTTAAACAAAAGTGTGAACTTTGCTTTAGTTGAAAGCATAAAAAGAGTTCTAAAAGCCAAACGAAATACTTGGATGTAATGTTTCAAAAGAAGATAATGTAAACTTGTTTTTTTTTCAAGCGGTATTCTGGAAGTTTTTTGAACCGCCGTACGCGAGGTTCAATCGCGAACATTGGGATATGATATAAAGTTTCCTCAAGAATTTGCAGTGTTTTCTCCACAATCTAGCAGCACTTATGACAATAAAGATGACTTAAATAATGAGCCCTCTACGGGTGAAATGAGCAGGGCCGAAACTCCAAACATACCTGACTATACAGATATACCTGACTATACATATTTGAACGGGCATTTTGCGAAAACATCCGACGATAGTACTAACTCGCACGGGACGAATTTTGACAAACATTTTTCAAATTAATACCAAGAAGTCATAACCAGTAATTACATAAATATATTTGCTAATTTTACATGTATAATCCACGCTTAGTTGACCATTAACCGACACAGTTATAAACAGTATATCAAACATAATTTATATTTTGTGATTTCAAAAAAGTCATGCCTTGTTGTTTTATGCAGAATGCATGTACACGTCAGTTGGGGTATTAAATTGTTCACGTAAAAATCTAGTAAAAATTGCCAAAAATTAACCCCAAATTTCTCTGTTTTCCTTCGGTAAATGTTTTTAAAACTTTGCACATTTTTTAATATCGGCACAACAAGTGCAATATCCTTTTTTTCTTAAAATTAAATCGAAAGGAAAATTTTTAATATTGATTTTTGACGTTTTTTAAATTTTCTAAGAAACGTATAGATTTAATTTTTTTAAATTGAGGGGAAAAAATCATTTTACAAGTATTATCTTTCATGCAAAGTTTTAAAAAATTTCACCGAAGGGAATTTTTAAAATGATCTGAAAAAGACAAATTTTGAGCTTTATTCTAAGCATGCTGTTGCCATGACAACATATTTTAACACAAAAGTAGCAATTTGCAATGTTCAGGAGAACATTGTCAATGTGTCCAATAAATTTCGTTTTCATGTCATGTAAAGTAAAGAAACAGGAGTCTCCTGAATACTATAGCGTAGTAAATTAAAAAACCCTAGGGAGCCACCTTAAAGAATGGAATTTCCAGCAAAAAAGGGCAAGGCATATATATTGTTAATGAACCGAAATAGGTGACCATCCCTCAATACCATCCACCACCTATTCCAATTTCTGACTACATGTACATGTACAGGGTACAAAAACATCACAATTAAAGAGAAATGTTTAATACTTGTTTACTGTAAACGAAAGAACTCCTAAAACAGCAAAGTAACTGTTTTTGACGATCTAAATTTTTGCTGAAATCTTCAGACATTTTTTGATGTTTGATAGCCAAATTTTGGAAATTACACTTATTAAAAACTAACATACTGAATACCTAATTATTGAAATTATTGAATACCAAATAAATCTACTAACACGATACCTAAATTACAGCGGAACAGTTCGGAATGGAAATATTTATAAAGCCTGCAGTAG
Source organism: Paramuricea clavata (assembly GCA_902702795.2). NCBI lineage: Eukaryota > Metazoa > Cnidaria > Anthozoa > Malacalcyonacea > Plexauridae > Paramuricea > Paramuricea clavata. The sequence goes on from CACRXK020000857.1 coordinate 23,262, forward strand.
GAATAATTTCAAAAACGAAGAATGGAAACAAGAAGTTACTGTACTTTGTTTTAGTTAGCTTTTTTCTCCTAAGAATTTATTATTTCGCTAAAATCTGTCGAGGTTGTAATGAAAGTACCTTGTTTATCTTCTGTCCTCTGGTATGCAGTATCCGCTTTTGTTGTCTGCTGCTGTTTTTGCGTTGTATCAAGTGACATTTCAGAATTACATGAACACAGTGAACTTCGAGGGTTCGCTTTATTTATATCTTTGTCATTCACATTATTCACAGCCAGTGGTCGTAATGTCGAGTCCTTGGAAAAAAATCCCACAACTTATTTTTAACATCCGTCAATCAATTAAGCTTTGTAGAAAACTAAAATGGAAAAAGACAACAATCCTCCTCGGAAAAGCCGTGTCAAAAACATACGTAGACAAAAACTACACAATACTTAATTTGCCAATGGTGAAGCGAATGTTTAGAATAAAAGACTGTGTTAAGGTAATAAGGTAGTGACCAGTTATTACTATATTTCGCTCTTCTACAAAACATAAATCGGAAACCAGTCTGATCCCTCGACTTTGAATTAATCCAAAAAATAACATATTTTCGACGTAATTAGGAACTCAAGCGAAAATTCTTTGCCCTGGATTAACTATACAGGGATAATGAGACCAGGTAAATATTAATAGACCAGATAAATATTAATAGACCAGATAAATAGTATGTCAATTTTTAAGCATTTTCTTGGTGTTTGACATATCAAAAAACGACTTATGCTTCTGAAAACCAAGATGCAACAAAAGAAACTTCTATCGTAAAAACCAGATTTAGGTGTTCTCAGAAACTTGCTAGCACTTCGCAATGGAAAAACTTGTCTAAATGTTCAGAAATTTTTATGGTAAAAAACCAAACGTAATAAAATTGGTAGCAACTAGGGAGAAAGAATACTCCCGATAGAAATTCTTGACAAGCTTGCTAAAAGCATTTTGAAAAAATGTGTCTTGGCAAGATAGTAGTTAATGTGCATGGGGAACAAAAGAAGTACTGTAGTTAGTGTAGTGCATGTACAAACCTCTTCAGTACTATCGAATATTGGACTTGAGTTTCGAGAAAATTGAGGCAGCAGCGAATATGACATATCTTCATCATCCCCTGTTACACTGATTGGTGGTGAACACATTGCGACTTGAGGCGGAGTAGGAAATGTTTCACGAATATCTTGTTGTTCTTTTGTGTTAAAATTCTTCTCTAGATTCTCATCAAGCTTCTTTGGCTTCTGTTCGCATTTATACACAACATTTCCTAAACATTGAAGAAAAAGATACTGTTACACTTTTTGTCATGGAGTGACTTACACTTAGCGCGATTTAATCTCTGTACGGGTTAATCTAGGTCAAGGATGTTTTGCTTGAGTTACTAATTACGTCGTGTTAATTTTGGATAAATTCAAAGTCGGGGGATCAGCCTGCTATCCGATTTATGTTTTGCAGAAAAGCAAAATATTAGTTAGAAACAGGTAAGAAGAGAAAGAACTACTAAAGCAGAAGTCACAAAACTTACAACTTTCCATATTTAATGTAAACTTGACATCTGTATGTGCTAATGCTAATCGGGAATCGAAGCTGAGAGAAAGGTGGATCACTGCAGGTTGTAACCACTGAGCTACTGAGATGATCGACTGATATATTCAGAAACGGCAGCAAATGTACATACCTCTACATTCGTCGAAAGTGGTGGATATATATCCAGGATGTCTGACCATTTCAAGAAGATGTCGATGAACATTGATAGATACATTCAACGTTGGTGATGGGAATTTCTTGATATTTTCACAGTCAAGTAGCCCATCAATTACTCTTGAAATATGATCAAACTTTTTGGCAACAACCAGATTGTCTTCACATAATAATGCTTTACCTGAAAAGATAAGATATCGCTGTCCAGTCAAAATGAGTCATAAAATCATTTGTTTATTAGTTTACTACTGTACGTTATAATGTTTTAGGAAAAAAAGCAAGAAACACCATATCCAGGAAAAAGGTTTTTGGAAGGTTGGACATTTTGCCAATTTCTTTAATACAAAATTCAATTAAGAATTGTTCTTGCCATGTTCTTACCACGATTTTCCTATTTTCTTGAAAGGATCTTGGAACATTGTAAAAAGAAACGTCAATACATTTTGCTCATTATCCTGCAATGATCGTCCACGATCTCGGCAAAATTTCACCAAGATCGTGCAATAATTGTACCATGATCTTGTTACAATCGTTGAAATACCTTGCCATGATCTTTCAAGATCTTGCCAAGGTTTCATCAGGATCTTGCTACATGAGTGTACGACAACCTTGTTACAATTTTTGCTTCATTTTGCTAAGGCCTTTCAAGATCTTGCCGTAACTTTATCAATATTTAACCAGTCAGCTCTATATATATCTGGAGCAAGGACGTCAGCCATTCAGTCAATGCGAAAAGTGAAGTCAAGATGGCGGAAATTGACGTCCAATAGCTACGAAGGCCGTAAACAATTATAATACCATTTTCCCTAGCAAATACCAGTTTTTTCTAACGGACCGTATCCCTAAACAAGTTATCAGTTCATAAAACCATGGTGTCACTCCTTGAATCGATGTCAAAGTACGAAATTTCGGTACACTCCTTGCCAAGATGGCGGAAATCGAAGAGTAATAGGACGTCAGTTCCACTCCCTTTCCAGTCAGTTTCCATTGTTTTTGTCTGCGCGGTTAACATGAAGCTGGCTTCACTTTTTGGACTCGAGTCCTTGCTTCAGATATATATATGGAGCTCACCGAAATTCATCAAGAAGTCGCCATGATCGTGCTGTCATTACATCTTGCCGTGATCTTCTATGATCTTGGACACATTTCACCAAGATCTAGGCACAATTGTACCATGATCCTATTACGATCTTGGCACGTATTGGCATGATCATTCAAGATCTTGTGATGACGTTGCCAAGATTTTACAAAGTTGCCATGATTGTGCTCTCATCCTGTTTTCTTGGCAAGATCTTGCCATGATATTTGAAGAATTGTCGCGATCGTGCAAACATTTCACCAACCATGATCTTGCCAAGATCTTACCATGACTTTCCAAAACCTTGTTTAGATTGTTAACGTAATAGGGATACAGCCATGATTGAAGATTTTGACATGATTTTGACATGATCTTTCGCATCATCTAGAATATTGCCGTGATCTTACTAAGATCGCCATGGTTTAGCAGCGAGATGCGAATTAAGTCTACTATAGTGTTGCTACAGTCCAGAATAAATCTATTTTAATCCAGCAAATGTTTCTAAAATCCCCCAAATAAAAGTAAAAATCATATACTGCATTTGTACAAACAATTTGAAGAAAGTACAGTATTATTAGTTTGTGAAAATTTTGTTACCGCTGCAGATCCACATTGCCTTTAACGACATGCAATAAATGTTTTTAAAAACAAAACTACAGGTCGAAAAAAACATAGAACTCTTGTTTTGTTTATCCGATGTGCTTGCATATTGAAATGCGAAACCTCCATTGACGAGAATAAATAACTGCGTGCGAGGATTCAAATTTCATTTGCTAATTTTTGATGTACCAACGTCTGTTTGCGAGCAGACATACAGTAACTTCAAACTGCGAACATGACGTGGCAAAACGGTGTATACAAAGATCTTGCAGGATCACATGGCAAGTTCTTGGAGGATCTTGCAAAGATTTTATGGTATCTTGGAGGATTTGTTTCCAAGATCAATAGATCATGACAAGATCATGGCATAATCAACCAGGATCTTGCCAAGATTGTCAACCTGGGAATATATGTACTGTATAGATATATTTATAACAATAACGATTCCAAGAGAAACTTAGTCAAAATCTACAGTACGACAAACAGAACCAGCGCCAAATAACATCACAAAAACAAAGTAAAACAACAAATACATTAAAATAACAACTTCATGAAAGTAACATATTATCATCATCACTTACTGTACGTGACCTTTACTATACAGTACATGACGAATGTAAAAAAAGAACACATTAGGTGGTTCCCTGCTGTTTTTAGCAACTGGAAATGTTACTAGTTGAAAAAGCAAATAGTATCTGAATCATGGAAAATACTATACCTGGAAAGTACGAAATTACTACCAAAATTGACGTCAGTGCCGTTGCTACGGTAACGTTTCAGTAAGACCGTTGCTGTAAACCGATTTAACTCGAAAAAACGATGATCTCATGTTTTATTTTGTTAAATGTTTTCGATTAACAAATCCCAAGCGTATAAAAATTACTCTTTCAATATCTTTGAAAGCTGGCTAATAAATAATTATTTTCACTAAAAATAAAATAAAAATAGGGGCACTGTTTTTGTTTTATAAATTATTTTAAACCAAAAATATCAACCACATTCAACTGATTTCATACCGATCCGATAGTGTTTTCTACTGTATAACTCAGATACTGTTTGCCTTTCGACAAGTAACAGTTGCTGAAACATTCCAAATTAAAACGAAGAAAGAACAACAATGAAAAGAGAAGAACACCACTTAACACTAGAATACCAAAACAAATCACGATAAATGTGCTGTATAAATCGTAAGTTTCCCTCTTGCTAAAAACGAGTATGGAGTCAACTTAAACATTAATTTCACTAACCTTTTTTGACAAGTTCTTCCATAGCTTCCAACGTTTCTTTCATCTCATTAAAAATGGGTTTCGATGTCGTTGTATGTAACAATGATGTAAGCTGATGCTGAAATGATTCTTCTTGCTTATTTAAGAGCAAGTTAAGAGCAGTAAAAAACCTTCGCACTTCAGATCTTGCGCATTCTACTGCAGAACTAATGCTTTCGTCACTTGCTTCAATCTTCTTATGTATTGCTTGTGAAACCAATTCTAGTTCTCTAATCCTGTCCTCAAGCTTTTCCTTTAGGACTGTAGCCACACCATCTATAGGTTCAATGATATTTCTAGCCAATTCTCCAGGAGGAAGTTCTTTAACACACATACAGCACATGTATCGTGATTTGTTTTGGTATTCCAGTGTTAAGTGGTGTTCTCGGCATACTTTACGAGGTGTAGAGATCTTTTCATGGTTTTCCTTTCTTCGTTTCAATTTGTGTTCTTTTTCATAGCATTCTGCACAGTAGTTGGTCAAACATTGAGGACAATAAAAGATCGCGATATTCCCATCACAATATTCTTGACATCGTTCATAATCTTCCTTCTCGGGCATTTTCTTTGTATTTTCATCCATCTACATGTGACAGAAATAGACAATGGAATTTTCGTTAGCAAACATCAATTGTCCTCCATAATACCGCCGAAATGAATATTAAATTATCGACAGCAATTTTTTGCCAGTAGTTCTCAAGCATTATCATTTATTATATGCTGTATAGGAATCCATTACAGACATTAACAACGAAGGATTTTCCTTTCATTCAGTACATCAATATTTCAGGTTTCAAATGTTCGTAGATTCGGCATCAATGTTAGGGGGAAGGATTGCCGGCGGCCAAATTGTAAAACATTCATGCCTTTTTTGTTAAGAAGATTTTGTTATTAAGGATGTTATATTTGACAGATTATGAAGGAATATCAAGTTAGGGACGGGTCATTATTTATCGTGGGGGGTGGCACCGAAGAGAAATGTTTTTCCTGGTAAAAATTTTGCTGACCCAACCATTAAAAAGCAAAAAATTTCATTACCCAACCTCAAATATCAATTAAAAAATAACTACCCACCCCTGGCCAAAACCTTTACAAAAGAATACCATTCAGTTGTCACACATGTCCTTTACCACTTCTGTGACACAAGTTTGATAACTAAACTTTCATGTTGTATGTACATGTACTTTCTTTGGAGACACCATTTGTCTCCCAACAAATCGGAAACCAGAGTAGTGAGCGAAACATGATTGATATACCTGGTTGCAGTGAACGAACAAACTTTAAATGATCAAGATAGTGACTCTGATTGACTCACATATTGTATTGACATACGACTGTTGACATTGCTTTTCAGTCTGCAATATTTAAGTGAGTCATGCTCTGGAAATGACAATAACTTTTTATTACCCAACCCTTGAGTTGTTTTGTTTTTCATTTACCCACCCTTTTAGTTACTCAAAATGTAGTTTACCCAACCCTTTTCTCTTCGGTGCCACCCCCCGCCATAAATAATGACCGGTCCCTTATGTAAAAAAGAAGAGGTAATAACATATTTTGAGATCCGCGCCATTGACCCGCGAAAACAAAAGATTCTAGGCCTAGCAAGAAATTGACTGTTACAATATACGGTAGTAATTGCTTTAAAATTTACTTTGTAGTTATAGTACCGAAAAATCAAATTAAGCAAATAATGTGGGGTTTTCCTTAACAAGTACGGTTTCACGGTTGCAGGAAGAGTGTCGAGGAGGTGATCAATGTAGGCCACAACCGTCTGTTTCCCATGATTCAAGTCATCAGATGCAATAACTGTCGGGTGGAGCTTACAATCAAACCAAAAGGCTGCAGTGATTTGATCTTGCTTCAAGTGAGTACTTTGTATTTCATCTTGAAACATACATGTGCAGTTCTCCGAGAAGTCGACCTGCAAATGACTTGTCAAAATCTTCACAATCAACAGCCTCTCTTTCCTTGTTGTAGCTATCCACCTGGTTTCTTTTCACATGGCAGTGTTGTCATAGAGATTATAAATAACACTAGAGGAGGCATCGAGTTTAAAAATTGGGAACGCAGCTAATGGGGGGCAAATTGAAGTCCCGGATATAAAATCGTGCTCTCATTGGCTGATTTGAAACTCGTCACCAATGGGAACACGAATACACATCCGGGACTTGAATTTGCCCCCCAATAGTCACGTTCCTTTTTTTACTGAATTAAGATTACAATGCCTCCTCTAGTGTTATTTATAATCTCTATGAGTGTTGTAGGAAAGCTGGGAGTATCGAGCATAAATGATTAAACAGGTCATTTGTTGCGCCGTCCTTTACCATCTTGTGGAGTCTCTCATCTCCATCTTTTCCCCAAACATACCAAGTAATGGCTTATTGGATTTCGACTCTTCTAGCAAAAACATGCTTCTTAGTAGTTTTGCATCACTACATGTAGGGCACTGGTTAAACTAACAATCGTCTGTGGCGGCTGCGCAAACCAACGTTGCAGGGAGATCATGGTGGTACTTTGAAATTATGTCTCCAACTTCTTTGCTAAGGGTATTGACAGCCATAAGAAAGTTTTCGTGGTACTTGCAGAGACATATATTTCGCGGTAACTAACTACCAAGAAGTACATGCTTTGGTCTTAATTCGCTGAATTTACTGCGTCCTATTCTAATGTCAGCGTTGGCTACCTTGAACATGGCATATACTTCATTTATGGTGGTGATACTACCAGAGTGATACTAATTTCTTTTTAAATACAAGAAAAATTGTATTGATAAATAAGATACTGTATTTACCCACTTTTGAATGTCATGGACGTTACATGTGACGGATGTTACATAACTGAATGATTAATTGTCGTGCATGTGTGTAGCAGTTTTGGGTTTTTATCTGTTTTTCATACTTGTTCATACAGTACATAAAGTAAGAAATAAGTTGTACGTACTTCATCGATTCAAAACACTAACTTGGAATGTCATAGTTAAATTAAATAATTACGATTTAATTTTTTAAGAAAAAAAAACACTTTTTCTTGCAGACATATACCTAATGTTGCTGTATTAAGAATAGAACTGCTGGGTGGCCCTAATACATAACATAAGCCAGAAACTGTTGTGATTGGTATTCCAAAACTACCGATAAAAAGTCTTTACTTTCGGACCCCTAAAAACTAATACTAAATTGATATTCTGCTCAATTTATGTTATTTAGGTCTATTTTCCACCATAATCACTAAAATTTTCATAAAATTAAGAAGAAAAAAAACCTCTACCATGGAATTGCCCTGCACTGCTTAACACTGGATTAAGCCTGGCAGGTTAAGTCGAAGGTTTCGTATTACAACTCAAAATGGTGATTACCCTGCTCAGACTTTATGTGCTTCAAAACTCTCCCTAACTAAAAGCTAACAATTCTAGCATAGCAGCACTTCAAGGTCAGCCATGGGTCATGAGGCTCCCAATTTCACTCGGCCACGGAATAGGGTTCGTAGTCTTCAAGACCAAAAAAATTCAAAGACTTTCAAAGATTTTTTCTGCCTATTTTCAAAGACTTTTCAAAGACATTTGAGAGCAATCAGCTGTCGAAAAATTGCGAGTGTAAGCACCATTTTTACCCGGTAATTAGTCCCGTCAAATCACATCCTAAAATGCACCTTTTCATCGATATTTGCGAAAATCTTGCTTCAATCAATCTACTTTATTAGCTAGAAAATCGTATAATCAAAAACTCACTAAAGAATTTAAAGACTTTTAAAGACTTTCCTCGCTTTTTGACACAATTCAAAGACTTTTCAAAGACCTTAAGGACCTGCATTCAAATTTAAAGACTTTCAAGGATTTGAAAGACCGCTACGAACCCTGTGGAAGGTGCTGCGCCCCATAAAATAAGCTCTGAACTGCATAGAAATATGATAAGCACCCCTACATTTACTAAAAGATGTGGCCCTTCATTGGCATCAAACTAAGTGGTTCAGTAAGCACTTATGAATTAAACGTACTTATAACCAAGGCAGAATAATGACTGGGCTTACAATATAATACATGTAATTATAGCAACAACATCCAAGTTCAAAGAAAGACAATCCTTAATTACATAAATTTTAACGCATACTGACAGCAATAATCATTATAATCCTTTCAATATTTCCCTCTTCTAAAGCCATATTAAACAGCCATGAAGGGAGCCACTTTTGAATAAGTACTGTATAATTATTATATAAATTATAATTGTATAATATTGTATCATAATATATTTATATACATCCTGAGGCTGCTAATAAGTAATTCTCTCAAAAAGTTAAGCCAAGTCAGCAACTAAACCAATACAAAAGTAATTAATACAACTTGACTTGAAGGTGGCTCGTTACACATTTTTAAAAATTAAAGGTTTTTTTGTATGAATTTCTGGAGAATTATTATTTTAAAAAAACAAAGAGTTGATCTGAGTGGTATAACACAATAACTAAGGAGTTCGGAATTTAAAAAAAACTACAATGACGTCACAACATGGTGGATATTTTATGTTTAAAGTAAATTAACTCGAAAAAAACTTGGGTTACCCCCATTTTTTATTTCATGAAATGATTTCTTTTAGTATTTTGAATTATTTTCATGATTTAAAAAAAATTATATGGCAAAAAAAACTATTACCAATTTTCACATTTTCATATCTTGAAAAATTTCGGCATGACAGAATTTTTTTTTAAATTTAAATTTAATTAAAAAAATTCAAAATATCAATAGAAATCATTTTATGAATTAAAAAATGTGGGTAACCGACCTTTTTTCGAATTAAATTACTTTAAACATAAAATATCTGCCATGTTGTGACGTCATTGTTGCCATAGCAACAACTATTAGAAGTAGTTTTTGAAAAATCTAACTCTTTAGTTATTGTGTTATGCTAGTCAGATACTCTTCGTTTTTAAACAAGTAATAATTGTCCAGAAAATCATATCCAAATAAAAAAATCTTTAATTTAAAAAAATTTAAAAAGTGTAGGGAGCCATCTTAAATTGAACTGCTCCAAACGACTGGAGGAAACTCAGCTAACTACAACTAGCTTATTTCAAATTATTTCATTCTGGTAGCATGGTCTCAGTACTGTTATTAAATTACTCCATTAATATCCAATACCTCTCTTTGACAAGTAAAATTGTCTGGCGTTACTCGTTAGACAGAGTTAAATACAAGTAAACCGCATTTGGGTGCATTGTGCCTTAGTTAACAACAGATATGTGCAACTAGACTGGTTAACACCGACATTAATGTCCAATACTTTTCCCTTGACAACTAAAATTGTTTGGCATTAGACAGAGTAAAAAAACAAACAAAAGCACATTGGGGCACATTGTGGTTTAATGGGTTGAATATTAATAATTACAATTGACTTGGTTACTGATTTCATAATTGCAAATAATAATCCAATTTATAGAAAGTGTGAGGGGATTAAATACCCGGATTCAACTCGACTGGGGCCACAGATGGTTGACACTGGACTCCACGTTTGGGCGGGGTGTTAACCAGGTGGCTGTCCGACCGTCCTATGGACGGCCACTTCTGAATTTGGATGGCTAATTTTAATGGACGGCCTAATGGAATATTTTCTTTAAATAGCAACCTACAAGCTTTGTAACATTTCTTGAATACTTCGCGCCATGTTTTTGTAACCATTTTGATGATTCTCGCATGAAGTATCAAGGAGAATAATGTGAAACCGCTGTTTTAAAAAACAGTTACGGTAGTGATCATACCATACATGCGTTTTTATTAATTTAATGACGCAAATGTGCATCTAAAAGTAAAATGGTTCAACAAATAAAACACCACAATTCCTCAACAACAGAAAATTGTGGCCACGCCCAAAACATGTGACCACGCCCACAAAAATGTTGCCACACCCACAAAATTATTTTGGATGGCCACTTATGAAATCCTGGCTAACACCCTGCCTTGGGGTGACTCTATCACTCTATAACTCTGTGGAAATTGCAAACTGATTTCAATTAATTCATATGAAATATCTATCATTTCTGACACAATGTTATTTAAATTGTCAATTAATTCATCTGAAATATCTGTCGAGTGGTCTTTATCAACAGAGGGTTTTCAGTCCATTCTCACTCGGTGGGGTAAAAATATTCCTGTTCACGCATAGTGATGCACTGGATATCATATCTGGCCGGATAGGTAGACTCATTATCTGACAGTATCAGGCCGGATATTACCTGTATCCGAACCAGATGTTGTTTATGTAAAGTTCAGGCCTTCTTCAGAGGTTAACAAATTATTTAATATGGCTAAGAAAGTAGGTTTGTTTATCTTATTTTTACTTGAAATTGATGATTTCCCATGCTTGTTTGTAAATGCAGATTGTACTTTTGAACTAAGTTGAGCATAGCTTGGGCAACCATGCATGTTTACTGATATTAAACTGCAAAGTTCTTTCCTTTTATTTCAAATCAAAGCAAAATACATTAAAAGTAGTCTTTAACCTTAATTAAATAAGGCGGCCTGAACATTATCCGGTATCCGACCAGGTTATCCGGCATACAGTACCTGGTACTCTATCCGGTACGATAGCAAAAAATTCTATCCGGTGCACAACTTCGGTCATGCAAAGGTTGAGTATACACTTTGAGTGTTAAGTTACAATCTCTTTCATGAACGTAAACTTGATATCATCCAAATATGGATCTTAAAACCTTCATAATCTAAACAGGATCTATTATTATCATATAAAATTACTGACATTAAAGTGTTTGAATTTTCATATTGACTATCTCTTGACATTACACACTTATTCCCAAACCTCAGGATTAAGAACCTGAGTTTAAGGGCCATGATACACATGTTTAACTACATGGAAACCAACCTTGTTAATCCCAGACAAATAGATCATTAGATATTACATAATAAAAAAAATGTTGATCTGCCTTTTAAGTTCACTGTTCAGGTAGACCATTAAGAAGTCAATAGCTTCTCTTTTCCACTTTCAAGGGTTCAATATTTGTCCAATTCATCATAGAAAAGAACTTTATCAACTAATCAACTTGGCCTCGTTTTCAATGGAAGAAAAATTTACATCATCCCCCCCGGTAAATAAAGATCTAAATAGGAATACAAGTCCAGACATATACTGATATTTAAACGCAAATTCGACAAATATTTCCCGACAGAAAGAACATTCTTACTCTCTAGGATATTTTAAACCGGCATAAGAAATTCGTTCGCTTAAAACACCCATAAAATAGAATAAAATCGAAGACGAACCCGCCGAAATTTGACATATCGAGTGTCAGAACCCCAAATATTTCTACAGATATTTCATTTCAAACGACATATTTACACATTTCCACATTCTATGGACGATGTAAATACATACCTTTGTAAAAATTTCGTCTAGTTCTCGTGAATTCATTCAAAATCCATTTCGTTTCATTCAAATATTTGCACACGAGTGCAAACATCGCCAATCTTGAAATTTTAAAATTTTAAAAATGGCGCCGAGCGGGAAAATGCTTCCACTTTAAGAAAATACATTTCCACGCGCGCCAATTATGCGCGCGCGCCAATAAATTTCCTTTTTTTTTAGAGGGAGATGGGTAGGTAACGCAGTGAACCCTATAAAAACGGGAAGGATAACTCGGAATATGTTTTTGAAGGCAAAGAACCCGTCTTGTAGGTATGCCCTAGGCCAATACGCGGAAATTGACTGAATACAATACGAAAAATCAGCATAATTTCATGTAGAAAAGTTATAATTTTTCGGCCAACTATTTTTTTATTCCGGCTTCACTATTGTCCCAAGAAACTAGATCAAACAGTCTTTCAAAATAACCAAATTGTAGAAACACTTCATCATGGGAGGCAAAGTTTGACGAATGAAAAACAAGTTTAGAAAAGAACTCGGGGAGAAGCACTAGCAAATCTAAACTAAACACAGAATAATGTGGACTGCAGATGCTCCAGCTTAGTTTTATTTAGTTTTTAGCTTCTATGTAGGGTATTTGCACTAAAAACGAGCATTTAAGTGGAAAAAACGAAAAACATCGATAGGAAAATATTATTTTTCCGATATGAAAACCCAATTAGTCTTTCTCACGATGACGAATATCCGCCATTTTTGGGTGGCACCGAATTTTCATTATCCAATGCAGACAATTAAACAAAGTGAAAAGAAATTTCTCAAAATAAACTATCCATTTACAAAGCAAATTTACCATCATTGTCATCATTCGTCAAAAAAATTATAAAAAGTCGCTGTTATGTGGACTTATCGCACAGACTTCAGCTGGAATGCCATCCAAAAATGGCGGCGTGAGAAAGGCTAATTGTTTCCCTCCTTTCGCGAAGCCCACGCGAAATACACGCGTATTTTATACCTACAAGAGATCACTCTGTAGGCCGTCATCTTGGCTTCATCCAATTACAGGCCGTTTACTTGGAGTTATTGTTCCAGGCTTCCAGCATTTATGCATTTTAATGGTGTAACACAAATGCAGATGAAAAATGTCAACCAATCACGAATAATTTAATGGTTAAGGCTAAAGAATTTGGGCCATGTTAGAAAAAATATTCTATATAATAAACGCCGAAATTAAAATGTCAACACAATGAGTTGGAGAACAGTGGAAATTTCAATACAATGAAAATACAAATGGACATACGATCACTGGTGACAAAACAACTGTGATTACTTTCTTAACAGTGTTTATTCCAGTGGCGAAGCCAGATGTCCTGCTTGTATGTCCTGCTGAGCATGACATACAAAATTTCAGATGATTTTTTTACGCATATAATTTTTAAAAGAAAACACTTTTATCCAGCTTGACATATGTTCTTACACAATTTTCTTAACTTCAGCACGTTGCGCAGAAATTTTTAAGCAGAGAAATTCATTATAAGTTAATGTTATTTAACTTATTTTGACTGAATATCGAGCCAAGAAAAATGGGTGGCTTGCCCGAAGTTTAGTCTTGCTCAACTCAGGCGAGCAAGACAAATGTAAAATTCTAACGCATTCCATTGGCTAAAACAGCTCTCAAGAATGCAAAACACGCAAAAATATGCCATTTACTCCTGCTCGAGCTTCGACGCATGATAAACCTTCGAATATTTTCTGAATTATTCATCTTCCGATGGCGAAATAGATAGTTATGAATATGGAAATTAATCCGATTCAACCAAGCGTGTGTGAAAGTACAGGAGATATTATTTTGGATCTCTTACAAAAGTCTTTTAGTTCCAGTAGCAAATCTTTGAGAATCTACGCAATATATACAGTAGATTGATGTTATGCATTACGGGCATTCAATCAAGTACAGAGGATGGAGTGAGACAGGATGGAATGAGACAGTGTAGTTTTCAAATATATAAACATTTCAAACATAAATATTGAGGAAATCTTTGGGATTCTACGCAATATATAAATTGATGTTATGTATTGCCGACATTATTTAGACCGCATATTCATTATACATCTACTGTATAAGGTGCTACATCACAGATTTACGCGCACAGTAACGGACCTTAATTGTTTACATGTCTAGCACTGCAGCACAACGCCAACGGCGCAAACTCATGTTCAGCGCAACGAAACGTAATCTATCAGATCTTGCGAGAATCTATCTGCATCAGAGCGTGTCAAAACTGCTATAAACACTGCTACAACTGTGAAAATATTGAAATCTAAAGTAACATTATTGAATACATGCGAATATTGGGAATAAATCAAAGGTCAATGAGACTAGTTATTGCGAAACATGTCACACCAAAGTTAAAATGCGGAAGCGGACGAATTGGATCCATGGAACGGATATGGGGATAAAATGCGGAACGGATGGGGATAAAATGTGTCTTTTAATGAATGAGTTTTTTTCGCCTCTTTTTTTACGCTCCGAATGCATAATCAAAATTTGAAATGAATAATCAAAATTTGGTTGTTGGTGAAACAATATAAATTTCGAGGAGTAGCATCACAATAAATGATAAATTGTATCAGTTCCGCGAGGCACGACGTTTCTGATGTGTTAGGCTTGTTTCAAACGTCTCGCTACTCATGTGCCCAATTTTAAAAATCTTAAAAACGTTGTTTTAATCCACATTTTTGAATAACGTGCCTACTCTAGCCTATGCCTGCACCTACTGGTCTAGGTTGTGGGCAATCCTATATAGTTGTTGCAGTGTCTTTTTCAATTTGAAACTTTACACTATCCTTGGATCCCTAGTTTACCATTCTGTAATGCTTCCTCAAATTGGTAATCAAATTGTCATTTTTGGCTAAAATAGGGCAAATTTGCGAAATTTTGCCCCTTCTTAAGGTCATATTGGAGCTTAGAATTCAACGTTCAAATCGCAGGAAATAGCATTTCTGGGGTTCTAACTTTGAAAATTTTACGGGGGGGCGGCATGCCCCCAGACCCCCTAGAAAGCCTAGAGCCTTCGCCGCTCGAAGCATGACCAAGAATGTTTGGCTGGCTTCGCCACTGGTTTATCCTATCCCAGCCTGTCAACTTTTCCTGTGGGAGGGAACTGAAGCACCTGGAGAAAACCCACGACTTTCTGCAGAGCGTTGACAGACTGTTTTCACACGATTCCGCAGCTATATAGATTCGATTCTCACCGTGGTCAAGCCAACTTTTCAGCTTGCTTGGTGTGGGTGCACACTCTGAGAAACATCACAACATCATATTCACCTGAGTACATAACACCAACACAAAAAACAACTATATTTGCTCGTGTAAATTCGTGAATGGAACAAATATTCCATTGTAGCAAGTGAACTTATTCATGCATGTTGAAAATCAGTCAGGAACTTTTACATAAAACGTTGCATAACAAAAGTGGCATCTTTCACTGAAAAATATTTATCTTTATACCTGTATCAGGTCGTTTGTACGATTACTAATATTTACTCGTTGTAAATGACCGTTAAAGTGTGTTTAGCGAACTTTCGCAAATCTAGCATGAATATCAGGTTCTATTTCACGAATGAGAATGGAACAAACAAACAAACAAACAAACAAACAAACAAACAAACAAACAAACAAACAAACAAACAAACAAACAAGCAAGCAAGCAAGCAAGCAAGCAAGCAAGCAAGCAAGCAAACAAACAGCCATACACAGCCAGACCTGTACTTGGGATTTGGTATTTTCTCATGTCGTTGTTGTGCGAATTCAGCTGGTGTTTGAAAGGGGTTTATGATGGATTCTTGGTCGCCAATAATGTATCTCAGATAATTCCATTCTAAATGAAACATAACCCCGAAGGCGAAGGTAAATATTCTCCATTAATTAGACTGGTAAAAGATATATTAATCTCTGTTGTTTGAAATTGCCTGCTGCCAGTTGTCCAAAGCTGGATTAGGGCTAATCCTGGGTTAAATTTAACCTTTTGTTTCGGTTGTGTTATTCTACACGATTGTTTATTTCAAAACTTCAAACAGAAAAGAATACACCTATTAATCCGGACAAAATATCTGAAGAAAAATTTCAAAGTTATCAACCAGCTGTTGGGAAGTCTCCTTTGAATTTTAGGTTAACCTTGGACAATGAAGCCAACCAGCATTCGAACAACCGGCCCCTAGCATCAAGTTTCTGACGTTCGTCTTCATCATCACATGTATCCACAATGATGCTAGATGCAGATTCTGTTACTGTCAATCAGGGGTGGAAAATATAGCGGACCATGGGACCATCGGTCCCAGACATGTTTTTTATGCTGGCAGAAAGAAAAAAGGGAAGGAAGAAAAAGGGGGAAAGAAGGAAAAGGAAAGAAAGAAAAAAGGAAAAAAAAAGAATAGAAAGAGAGTAACTGCCTCAGTAAATAGCCATCTTGTTCAGGGACAGACACTAGGTGTAAGGGGTGCCCCAAAAATAATTTACGAAAGAACTTTGATAGTGGAATGTAGCCTCATTTGCAGGCAACCTTGTTCTACTCCCTCTGGCCCTTTGTTGGCTTTGTATCGTACCACTGCCCTGGTTCCCGAATTTGCTATTCGTATTGTTCCCCTCCGTCCTTAATTTCGATTCCCAATTTTTATTTCTATGGGAAGTAGTAACACTAACAAATTACTTCATTAGCATGACTTTACATAAGAGTATTGCTTATTAGTTGGTACAAATATTTATAAATGCAAAATGTTTTGTGGTAGTATCACATACTGTCACTATCGAGTAATACAAGAAATGGAAATGAAGTTATTGATATAAAGAAAGACTTAGTTTACAGATGAGTACCCTATTTACAATTATTATAATTGAAGAAGTTTGGGTTTTTATAATAGTTAAACAGCCTATTGACTTGAAGGCATTTAGTACTCTTCTCAAAACATAAAGAGATAAATTTTAATAATTTTATCACAGCTTCATTATCAGTTGATTTCATTACCTCTGGTAAACCCTGACCCTAACCTGAACCCATCACCTCACCCATAAACACCCGTCAAGGAGCAAATCTCTCCCAGAGGCTGGCATCGATCCTCCATGTCCTCACCTCTAAGCCAAACCTTGTCGGTGGTTTGCACATAGAGATCTCCATGAGAATGACGCTTCTGACCAACGCCATCAACCACCTGCTAGAACGCCAAATGTTCAATCCTCAAAGTTTCATCATAAACGTGAGCTACTCGAAGGTTAACGTTAATGCATACCTATTACGCGCACAGCAAATTTTCAGAACTGTACGGGAAATACTAACAAGAAACGATGTCAAGAACCACCACGTGCAAAGAGAGCTTACTATGGCCGAAAACCGAATGTATGGTGACGTGAATTAGAGTCTCTCTTTCTCGCTCCGCCTCCCCGTACTACGTCATGTAATGTACACTATAGTGGATCGATACTATATGACATTGACAATGAAAGACAAACTTGGAGCAAGTCTAGGACTATATCAGCTGCAGGTGGTAGAGGTCGTTGATTTGGCTGGCATAATGGTGGTGGTGCTGCATGAAGCCACCAGCGGTTTGCCGCTCTTACTTGCGTTCTGAATCAATAACTTAATCTATAGTTGTACAGCAATTTTCGTCCAAGCACAAACCGCAAACATTTTCGCGCGTTTGTTTACGTTTGAAACGGGGCATTTACGGTTGGAAACTGAAATGTTTCACCGCTCATGTGACGTGTCACATTGAAAAGCCTTAAGCTATTTTTGGCGCAACTGTCATGTTTTGATTGCCTCCGTGCACGTTTCAATATTTTCCAGCCCATGATAATACGTTCTAGTCACAACAAGAAAATATTTCTTTAAAAAAAGAAATAATGTTTCGTTCCAATATAATTATAGAAATACCAGACGTTCTGTAATTAGCGGTTGTGACCATAGATCACTTGTATATGTCGAGCAATGAAATTGGTTCGTTTTGTGAGGCGGGCGGGTTCTGGTAATTTTTTGCACGTATTAGTATAAATTTTCATTACCTGGAGGGGCCGAGCGGTCCATAAATACAGTAGTAGTATTTAAAATGAAGAAAAACAAAGAAAACTATATAAAAAATATATACCGCTGTTGGCGCTTGAATACTTCAAATATAAATCATCGTGCCTGTAGATTTAACCTGAAATTCAGGCCCTAAGATTTTGATTGGTTGCAAGTTCACATAAACAACAGTTTTAAAAATAGCTCGTCAAAGGCTCAACGGGACAATAATAATATAAAGGTCAAACGCACGTAACAAATCCATTATCGATTTCTTCGAATATCTTTTCTTTTATGCTTTATGGCAGAAAATAAATCAAACAAATAGTATTTTAAAAGGTCTTTATCAAAATCTTTGACGAATTTTGAACACACGACGCTGAAAGAACAGCCAAACTAGTCATGTATTCGAAAGCTTGTTGTTGACAGCCAAGATGTTCTGCCAACTGGCTTCGCCAGCAAAAGTCTTATTTTTAATATCAGGTTTTCTGAGCTACATCGCCTTCTTCGTGGTACGATTGAGAATTTTATTGTTGCTGTTGTTAGCCCGTTAGAGTATATCCCTGGTATATCCGCGTCCAGCAAGTTGAGACCTTGAGAAAGCTTGGTATTCAAGCTGTACACAGAACTAATTGAATCTTTGTTTGCTGTTCGGTTAAATAGAGAAACTGACTCTTAATTATATAAAAGTACCTTGAATTTTTAAGTTTAATAAAAAAGCAAAATCCACACTCTGCGGACATGTTCATGAGAATATAATTTTTTTGTGTAACGAAATCTATAACACTTGTCAATCATATTGCATGCTGTGTCTAAAAATAACACGTGAGCGTCCCACCTCTGTGGTCCCACGGTCTAGACAGGTTTGTGTCAGGCCCTATTTAAAATTAGGGCCTGAACTTCAGGTTAAGTTAGCATGTTCTCATAGGTTGATATATAATTTACTAAGATTTCCGATTATACGCCACGCCTCCAAAAAACTTCTTATGCTTAGGAGCGGCATTTCATTGGACGATTCTAAATGTAATTGACGTTTCAGCAAGAATACTGGCAAAGGATTGGATAACTTTGATATCTGACGTCACTTTCCTGTAATATTGTTCGAAACCCAATGCAGTACCGTTTCGTTCCTGCGGGGAACGAAACAAAAAGTATGAATATGAACACGTTTGGTCGCTCTTACAATATCGTGAGCTTGGAAACACTGAAAAGTACACGAAAGCACATCAAAACATGAAAAATAATTGAATTAGGCTTTTCACTATAACACGTCGAATGAGCAGTGAAACATTTCCGTTTCCAACGGTAAACGCCCCGCTTCAAACGTAAACAAACGCGCGAAAATGTTTGCGGTTTGTGCTTGGACGAAAATTGCTGTAAATAATACGAAATTGACATTGGAGTTCATTTTAAAATAAAAAGGTGTTAAAAGGGCTCCTTTTTTTGGTGAACTTGAAGTTCATTTAAAAAATTATTAAAAAGGCCCTTTTTATGACCTTGACTTTGACCTTCGACCTCGATCTTTACCTTCACCTGAAATATACGCCAATAAAAAAATTTTAGTCTTTAATTAAATTAAATTATACAGGATTTGTGTCAACAACTCACAGAAAATTTTCCCACTTTTCATTGCGGTCCCAGAAAATAAATTTTTTTCTACCCCTGTGTCAATAAACATTTATATAGTAACGTTAAGAATTCAAGCGCTTTCATTGGTCGAAAGGCATGATTTATTAGAGGACAGACGCATGGAATTACGTCACAATTAAGGTAGCCAATAGCATTCCCTTATTTGTATAGATCACGTACGCGTGATATTTGTAAAATTTCGGCTTTTTCAAATTTCCAAACATTTGGGTGGATAAAAAGTCAGCTATTAATTACCTGTTTAATTCTGGGTTTTCCTTTTTATTATATAAAACAAATAAATAAGATTTTGCCGTTGTCTGTTCAGTTATTGTTATCTGGTATGACATCATGTGGGAAGAACAAAAAAGTGACCCACTCGCCTTGGCGGCTCGTGATATTAACATCGTGATATGCACATCGTGATATGCAATAATTTGCATACGGCGCGTGTATATGACACATGCAATCGAATCCCAAACGTCAAGTTTACAAGCCCTTGCGGAGGAATCAAAATTATATGGAAGTCTGTTTGTCCCAGTTATTAGCGCAGGAAATTACACAGCTCGAGAAGTACTAATGAACAATCGAAACATTTACAATACCACGTGTGCGTAGCACGAGCATTATAAATCTTTCGCCAAACACAAGTGTGATGTTTCGTTAATACTTCGAGAACAAGTGTATTTTCCAATTAATATATTTTAGTATAATTTTATACGAGTAGTCAAAAACAAGAAACATTGTATTTTAAAAATATGTATTCAATTGACTACAGCAGTAATGTGTAATGGTTTTTAATCGGAACAATTCTAAACCAATCAGAATTGAGTAAATTGACTAAAATGATGTTAATGAACAATATATTAGAAGAAATGAGGCTAACGTACCTGGAATGTTGATAGAGCATGCCATGTAATATAAAGGGTGTCCCAAAAAACCCCGCAAAACCATTGAAATAACGTATTGTTATAATTTGAATGCCTTAGCACCAAGCTGAAAGCAAAGATGCGTAAAATATTGACAAGCGTATTAAGAAATTACTTATTAAGAAATTAAGTACTTATTAAGAAATTAAAATATCTTTGTAAAGCTCGCGATTTTCTGCTCTTGGGAATTTAAAACAGCTTCTTAAACGGTTTCTTTATGCATAAAATTTACTTATAAATGTCAAGCTTTGATGCACGTGTGGGTTCAGCAGAGTGCTGGGGCATTCAAATTCTAACAAAACGTTATTTGAATAGTTTTCGGGTTTTTTTGGGACACCTAGTATAGTGTGCAAACGTATTAAAAATATTATTAACAGAAATATGTTAAAATACGAAAAATTCAAATTTGAATTGAATTAATAAGAATTAAGAATGTTCGGCCAAAACTAAAAGCACTTCAGTTTTTAAAAGCCTTTAATTAATTTTTATTAAGTATATTTGTAAACTAAAAAATTTAAAACAGTACTGTTCATTTGTTCAATGTAAGAACCAAGCCATTGAAAGTAGAAAAATACGTTGAAAAACTGCTTTGCCTCATGCATGGAGGCAAAACTCAAGCCGAAATGCAATATTACATCAGTTTTCTAGAGTACAATAAACTGGCCTAAATTACAGGAAAGGCTGATTTCCTGATTATCAGCTGTCGCATATAGCTGTGGTTTTAACACTAGAAATTTGAAATAGTTTTTTTGGTAACTCTTTTCTGAAGTGATGATACAACTCATTCAAAACGAAATGGAACAGTGTGACAGTACCATCGGTGGCATTGAATACGACATGAAACGGACATTGTTCAAGTATGTTTGATATTCAAAGTGATTAAGGGTGTACACTATTTCATGCTGGGAGTCGAAACATGCTCACATATACTTTTTATAAAATATAGTACGTCTTGAAATTCATTTATTAAACAATTTCCATTGACAATTACACTTACTTGAAATTATCTGTCAATATACATGGTCATTTACAGTATGTACATGATACATGGTGTATAAAAAATATGAGACCCTTATAGTATTGTTGGAATTTGAATGCAATTACGCTCCTTCATACGATTCTATAGCAGTTATTTTAAATTCATAAAATCTTGTGCTTAACAACAATAGCTTGATATCTAAATGTTTCGTTTTTTTACACACTGTATATATTTACACAAATCCAAGAATATTATTTTATGTAACAATTACAGACTAACAGTATACTATTGAAGTTAATTATGTATAAATAATCATTAACACACAAATTAAAGCACTGCTTTCCATTTGTTTGTGGTTGGCACTTTTTTCCATCCAGCAAACCACCCTATCGAGTTTCCAAAGTCGGTTTTTCTGGACTATTTTATTAATTCGGTTAGGGTTAGGGTTAGAGTTACGGTTGGGGTTAGAGTAGAGTTACGGTTGGGGTTAGAGCAGAGGTAGGTTTTGGGTTAGTTACATAGCCATTTAACAACTCTTCTATCTTCTGAAAATAACGTCAGGTCAGTTTGCTGGATGGAAAATAGTGCTAACCTTTGTTTGGAGCTCATCGGGAATGCTATTAATAAAACGTTGCCTACCCAAATGCTTATACCAAACTCAATGCCATAAATCACAAAACCTTACGCTACGGAATAGTATTAAATCTCTTAAGGCCCATTTCCACTCAGGAAAATTTTCCGCAGAAAGAAAATTTTGTAAAATGCGATTGGCCGACACAAATTTTCCGTCGGAAAAAAGTTTTTCAGTTGAAAATTTTCAACTTTTAACAAATGGGCCTTTAAGGCCAAGACGGACGGGGGGATCATTCCAGGGGGGAGATGAATTAGATTGAAGAAGTTAGAAACTCATAAGGTATAATTGTTAATTATCAGCACTTACCAATTGATATTTCCCCTTATAGCGACTTGCCGCGAGGCATGACGGTAGGAAGCTTCCGAAGAAAATTATGGTTGCTCATGGAGTGAACGATTTTGTTTCAGACACGACATTGAACTCGCTCCGCAGGGAATTTCTTGCAAAACAACTAACTTTAAGAAGAAAAGCAGACAAAATTTAACTAAAGATCAGAAGAAACGTTTTGAAAATTAAATATTACTGATAGGTGTTTGAACTGCATCTCTAATTCATTTGGATCTTATAACTATAAGTGCCATGCACTTAAAAGCGTTGTGAACTTGACAACTTTTTGTCACGTTTTTGTTTGAATTTTCAATCATGCAGAATGAGAACTTGCGTCTCTTTGAACAAATTGTTAAGCCTAAATATCGTCAATATAAGTAAATAGCCTCTAGTTGTAACAAGGATATTTAACAGTGAATGCCTTCTTTGTATTTTAATATTTAAAACGTTTCTTAAAGTACTTTAATTCAAATTTTCGCAATCTGGTGACTGGACATCATAGCTCCTTGTTCGACAATATACCTTCCTTATAATACAAAACTAATTTATGCGATGTCCACAAGACATTTTTTAGCCACACGAGGCAATTAAATTCATAAAAATATCATTTACATTGCAAATCGCTCTGTGTTCTGTCGTTTCTTGACAATTTATGCCGTGCTTGGTCAGGAGATTATGAATCCTTAAAGCAATTATACTGGGCGAAAATCTAAAGTTAAACGGAATTTAGTAGCAACCAGGCGGTAACAAGAAAGTGTTTAGAATAGACGACACTTCAATCTCGTGGCGAAAGTGCAAATATGTTTGTTGCACCTGGAAGGTGTCGAGGTGGCCAACATTACACAGCTCCTTTGTTTTAAGATTTGTGAAAATCTTGACACTGTAAGCGAAATTAAATATGTAAATATAGCTTGGTCTATTCATGCCAGACAGAGTCTGACATTTTGTAATTTGTTAATTTAAGGAGGCTCCCTACAGTTATTCTTGTTTACCCAATAATTCCGTAAAACAGGGTTATTCGTGCAGAACGCGAATTCTTTTCGACTTCCATGGCAATATTGGCGACCTAAGGAATATTTCGAACTAGATTTCGTCAACGTCAGTGTTTCCATGGCAACATGACGAGATGTCGGTGATCTATCTTTTTATTTCATATATCAATAGGGAATGATGCTCTGCAACTGTGGTGAAAGATTTAAAAAATTCTTTAGTGTCTGATTTTTTTTAAAAGCGAAAAATTTTATTGCGAAATTTCCATACTAAAGATTTTTTTTTTAATTGAAATTTATAAAATTTACCGCAAAATAAATTCGTGGTCAAAACTTGAAGATAGGTCACAGATGAAAATAATGAGTAAAATGCAACTCAAATTGTAAAAACTCCTCGTGTAACTCGACAAATTATATAAAAGAGTCGCTGACTAGTAGAAGATTGTACGCGGGCACAGAACGAGCTTTCATTCAGCAAAATTAAGCTGCAATGTTGTTCTTACTTCTTACTGTTGTGTTTTTTTGTCAACTTTTCGATTTATTTGAGTACCATGGACAGCCAAGGATTATTGTGAAGGATAAAATCGATGAAAACAACAATACCTCTTTAAGGTTGAAGCTAATTGAACTCTGCCGTTTACTCAATCTATGAGCTGTAACAGCCTGTTAACAGCCACCTGTGTGTTTTTTTTCATGTTTGGTTTTGTACTTTTTGCTAAAAATGAACAATTAGGCTATGAAACTAAGATATTTTTCTGTTTACATATAATCACTTTAATCTTGTAGAAACACGACTAAAAACGTAAACGTTTTCTTGAGAAGTAAACAACTTTGTAAACTATATATATATAAATATATATATATATATATATATATATATATATATATATATATATATATATATATATATATATATATATATATATATATATATATATATATAATTCAATCCACCAATACAATTTAAGAATGAAATGTTTGAGCTGCGTCTTACTCGAAGGAAAATCCAACGAACTGTTAACGAGTACAAAAAAGAGTGAATAATTTAGTCGGTGAACGCAGCACTCTCAGAATATTCAGGGATTCTCAACTGATGAATTAGGATCGATTCAAACAGGTAATTGTGCCAAAGCAGAAGCAGCTAAAGACATCATCGATTCAGTTGTTTCCAACATGTACTGACATCATTATGAAACAAAGGTCAACTTTATTTAACAAAGAAAATAATGTGAAGTGATGGAAAGCTAATGAAACGAAATTTTATGATGATAGAATGGCTAACTCAGAAGCCATGAAATGCATATTAGAAGAGTGTCAAACAATTAAAGATAATCACCAATATTATATTGGTACCCTAAAAAGAGAACTTTCACCTGTTAATGATGAAGTCGCTGAGAGCAAAAGAAAGCCCAAGTGACTGCACGAAAACAAGCGAAAAACAGAAATGAGAAGAGAGAACCGCTTATAGGCAAAGGTCAGTGAATCCAAAAAGACGATTTCTTAAATTGAGAAAAATAATTGTATAAGAAAAAGAATTTTTTGATCGATGAAAATGATTTTTTAAAATAAGAAAAAGTTATCTAAAAAAATATTTTCTTAACCTAAGAAGATGATTTCTTCTAACAAGAAAAATAATTCTTAAGTTTAATAATTTTTTTAACCGATGAAAATGATTTTTTAAATTAGGAAAAAAAATCATTCTTCAATTAAGAAAAAAACATTGTCTTTATCTAAGAAACAGACTTCTTAAAACACGAAAAAATAATAACTGCATGAGACATTAACAGCAATTGATAGGTCAACACTACTGGTAACAGAACGGCAAACATCGATGATAATTAATGCGAGGTTGGGTGTGAAGCCAAGAGGATTCTGGAAAAGGGGACAAAGTTCATTTTTGATGTTCGCGTCATGCATGTTAATCGGCAGAACGCCGAGCAAGAGAAGAAACGAGCATAGAACGACTGTATTATCGAAGTGGAAAATGGAACATTTACGCCACTGGTATTTGGGACAAATGGAGCAATGGGTGCATGATGAATGCAAGAAATTCCATCAAAAATTAGCCCTTAAACTGTCAAATATATAGCAGAGATCTGAAAATTACTCATAAACAATGAACTGGATACGGACGCGATAGTATTATACGCTCAGGCTTAATATGTCTTAGAGGTACAAGAGTAATTTTTACGCCACTGTAACACAATATTTTGAATTCTATTGTGCAGAGGCGAACATGTTAAATTCTATAAACTACCATTAATTTTAATAAAAAAAATAATAATTGAGAAAAAATATCAGGAAAAATTTCCTCAACTGCATATAGCTAATGCAACAAGAACTCAAGTAACCCCGGGCGAAAGTCGTGAGTAGCCTTTTGTGGTGAAACCAAGAACCCAGGAACCGGACCATTTGTGGGCTACCAACACAATGGTGTGAGAACTTAACGGTACTGAAACACTATATGAAGAAAACGGAGATGCCGCTGCGGCTCCAACCGTTAACCAACCAATAGTCATTATTATTATTATTATTGAAAGTATTCCCCGCAGGGCTTTTCAATACTTATTTACAAATGATACTTTTTACAGCTTAATTAATGTTTATAAAAATGATTACAAAAGGAATTTATAAAAAGTTTAAATGTAGCGCAATAAAATAAATTTCAATAAGAATAATTGTCTTGCATGCATGTTAAAACTAGTGTTATATACACTATAAGTATTCAAGTTTCAAAATATCGATTTAGTAAGAACTCTTTTAATTTGATTTTAAATGTTGCTAATGGGAGTTTTTTCAACTCATTGTCTACACTATTCCATAACCCAACAGCTCTATATCGAAAACTTCTTTGTCCTGTTGTGGTTTGTGGCATGTCTTACCTGGCATGGACGTCTGTCACCAGTGTAGACAGTGTAGCCGTGTATTTACGAGCATACGCGGTTTGAATGTTCATCGGCGAAGTAAGCACCCGTTGGAATATCATGAACAGAATGTTCCAGTCAGGGGGCCGAAGGCTAGATGGGACCATGAGGAACTTGTATTACTAGCAAGGGAGAAAATACGGTTACGCGAGCTTGGTTCTCGTAATATGAACCAGTTATTGCATGCTGTATTCCTTCACAGGACTATTGAGAACATCAAAGGAGTGCGTAGGAAAAACAATCGGAAGTACCAGGATATTGTGCAAGCATTAACAGCAGGGGCCGGTTGTATAAAACTCTTAATTACTTTTTAATCACTATTTTGTAGTTAAATAGTGATTAACTCTCAAATACGCGCTTCTTATTGGATGACGTTTCCACTAACTATAGTTAACTTTAATCACTTTTTTATACAACCGGCCCCAGAGCTGTCCATTGAGACAGCGCAGTATGTCGAGGAGACTGTGTCGAGGCATTGTGAGCATGATAACAGCGATCAAGCTGCATGGTACGGAAGCCAGCAGATGGAATGATAATATCTTTGACAGTATTAAGGACTGTGAATACTGTTAGATTCGACCTTTCTCAGGTGGTGCCTGGTAGCGCTGATGATGCAGTAAGGGGGTTTGTGGATGCTGATTTTGATGTATGGATACCGGACGACGAGTCCAGCATAAAGCCACTTCGTGGGCGTCGGGTTCCGCGTGCATGTATAAATCGGCGGTCTCTGAGGAGGAGTGACTTTGCGCGTACGCAGAGATGGTTCAAGCAAAATCAATCTAGATGTGCGAAGAATAATATATCGGGTGAATGGTCGTCGACTGCGACCAGCGTTCCATTAAGTGATCAGGAACGCTATTGGAAAGGTGCATTTGAGGAACCTTCGGTGAGACATCAGCGTAGAGCACAACCGGTGTGTGAAGCGAATTGGAACCTTGTGCAGCCTGTTACATCTGCTGAATTGAGTGATAACTTAAACATGCTAAATGATAGTGCTCCCGGTCCCGACGGGATGCGGTTGAAGGATCTGCGAGGGATTCCATTTGAGAGATTCAACCTTTGGTTATGGACAGGTTATCAGCCACAGCGATGTAGAGTCGGGGAAACGGTGTGTATCTCCAAGGTGAGAGGTACGATGTAGGCATCAAACCATCGTCCAATAAGTATGTCCATAATGATCATTAGATTATTCCATAAGATTATGTCGGCTCGTATGGAAAGCTTGCTTCTGGTAAGCAAGCGGCAGAAGGCCATTAGAACTGGCGACGGGATAGCTGACAATATTCTTTTGTTAAGGCATGTGATTAAGCATCATCAGGCTAATAATCGGAGCTTGAACATTGTATTCGTTGATGTGCGGAAGGCATTTGATTCCGTTTCTCACGACTCGATACTAATTGCAGCTCAAAGACTGTGAGTTCCACTCACCTTTCTAACGTATTTGAGAGAGTTATATGCGGACAGCTATACAACTATTCGTGTTGAGAAAGAACGTAGTGAACCAATCAGAGTTATGAGTGGCGTTTGCACGCTGGCACATAAAACACCATTTTCATTATTTATTGATATTAATTTGTAATTTATCCATTTTTTTATACAGGACAATATGAAGTCATGGCAAATATCATGTGGTAAGGTCCAAGTCCAATTGAATAATGGTTGTAACAAAAATTATTAAAAAGAAAACAAATATTTGCAATTTAATTTTAAAATCGATTTAAGCAAAGCGACATAAATTATGTTGTCTGCTGACTGAAATTTGACTTTCACGCATCGAGATGTAATTCCCGATTTCAACAACCTTCAAGAAGCGCTTTGCGAATCACAAAACCTCGTTCGAAAACCTAGACAAACGAAATTCCACCGAACTATCCAAATACATTTGCTTGAAGTTTTTCCGTGTTTATTCGGTGTTTTAAAATAGTCGTGTTCTGGTTACCATGGAAACGTGTGTCAGCATTTTTTGTTTATCGTTGTTTTACCCATCCCCGTTCCCCCAGATTTCTTTGGACACAATGTTAGGTCACGTTAAGAAGCTAATATGAAGTATACCTGACCAGAGAACGTTAAACCGCTGACGAATAAGTGTGATATTGTGTTTTCAAAGCATGACAAAGATTATGAGGCAGTCATTCTGAGATATTTTAGTCGACGATGGCTGGTGGGAAGAAAAAAAACTGTTACAGGAAGACAAGGAAAGGAAAACCTTTCCCTGGTGTGCAAAGATATAGTAAATTTATTGATCAAAGGATTGAGGAAGCGGCTGGAACATCACAGGCAGTTAGAAACGATGGTGAAAATGAGCCCGCATGTGTCAGTTCCTCAAGAAAGACGATGCAAATACAACATGATGCTGAACAGCAAGCCGATGCTTCTAGTGACTTTGAGCAAGATGAATACCTGCTAATAAATGTGAAACATTTGTCCTGTTTTATCCGAGATTAATAGCTGTGAAGAAGGTATTATTAATGATTTGTTTATAATATTAGTATAAATTCATTTTGACTTTGCACTATCACCCAAATTTTGGCCAAATACTGTGTTATATGTTTTGATTTTTAATCTTTTCATGGATTATTGGAAAGGTTGGGATACTGGACCTACATGTAAAGTATTAAAAACTATACAAATTTTGCTCTATTTACTTTTTGAAATAAATAGATTATGTGCATTTTAAAAATCTAATATATTGTGTAGTATTTTGGTTTTGGAATCGAATGATCAGTCATAACAAATACAGCATCGACACTTCTAATAATAAATTTTCCCTGATTGTTTAGGTTGTATTGCTTTTAAAAGAGAAGTCAGCACAAAGATATGGATTGAAAAGTGAGATATCAGTGTCTTGCAATTCATGCCATAAAGAAACATCTCTGGTAACGTCAGGTAGTGTTGCAGAAAGGGGAACATCATACGATGTCAACAGAAGAGCTGTTTACCACTCCATAGAGACAGGCAGTGGTTACGAAGGTTTGGCCTCTTTTTGTAGTATCATGAATATGCCATGTATCTCAAAGCCTGCTTACCAACAACAAATAAAAACAATTTTACTTTCATTGGAGGAGGAAGCAAATGAACAAATGAAGAATGCTGGCAAGGAACTTCATGAACTCATGATCTCAAATGAGACCGCTGATGTTGTCGACATTGCTGTAAGCTTCGATGGAACATGGGCCAAGAGTGCCAAGAGAGGATTTACATCATTGGCTGGAGTTGTGTTTGTAATTTCTGTAGACACAGGAAAGGTTTTGGACTACCATTGTCTATCTAAAGCCTGTCAGAAATGCTCCCTCAAGAAATCAAAATGTAAGGACGATGCTCAATTTCAAGAGTGGCAAGTCGAACAGCTTGCATCTGGTGATTGTGATATCAACTTTGATGGCAGTTCACCAGCCATGGAATGTGAAGGAGCTGTTACATTGTGAGAAAGGTCCACATTGAGAAGCACAATCTTCGCTACAAGTGGATGGTTAGTGACGGAGGCAGCAAGGCCCATGCAGCTGTGGAAGACGTTTATGGTGGACAATGCAAGGTAGAGAAGCTAGATTGCGTAGGACATGTTCAGAAACGAATGGGGAAACACCTTATGAAACTGAAAGCCTCAAACAAAAGTAAACTTTCTGACGGCAAGACAATTGGTGGGAAAGGGCGTCTCACAGAAGGCAAGATCAAGCAGCTGCAAAAATATTATGGTCTTGCTATTCGGCAAAATACATCAAAAAAGCCAAATCCAACCCAAGCTGAGATTTGATGTTGCAGCCTACACTATGAAGAAAAACATTATTGCTATTTTGCACCACTTTTTCAACACTGTCAGATGTCTTAGCGCCACCCTTTTCTGCAAGTCTGAAAGAAATCACATATATAGGTTGACTTTTTATGAAGTTTGCTTTCGTTAATGTAAAATACTTCTCGTCAATAACAACAAGCGCATGACAATTATGAATGAGAAATACTCGTGTAATTATCTCATAAACAGGGCATAAATCTTTATTACGTAGCCAAGCTCTATGCTTGAACGTTCGCAGAACTTTGACGTCTTTTGTTTTGTATTCTAGAATACCAACCTTCTTCACATCTGTTTCAAACTACACACACCCACATAATGGTCGAGAACATGCTAGTCACAGTACGGACAAATGCTGGACAAGAAGATCCACCAACCCCATTTTGGATCAACGTCCCACAAACCGCGAATGCTGTGATTAAACGGGCAGTCAATTTCAAAGAAAGCGAAATGTCCATTTTTACATTAAAAATGGCGCAGCTTATCAAACACAAAAGGACATTAAAGGGACGTTTTTGAATATCATTCTTGACTATAGACCTCTTCAATTGACGCAAGAGAAATGGTTTTCGAGTGATCCCCGAACAACGACAAACACATGAAAATGCGTTTGACAAGGAGACGGAACGTTGAATACCGGCCAAGGAGACAGAACGTTGACATGAAATGGCTACATTAAAATGCAGAAGAAAGAAGCAAATCTAATGTGCCATCCTCTTCAAGCAGTTCAGCGTGTTTTCAGAAAGGCCCAATCGCCATTGGCGAAAGAGGATCCAATTGTTTCAGCACCAGGAAGCAACGGCATGGCCTTTATGTTGGAAAGCCTAACTTCCAAATGGCCCCACTACATCTATATAGAAAAAATAAAAAAATAACATGCGAACGGCCCAGGATGGTCATCTGCCCAGCTGCTGCCCTCTCTGCTACAGCCACGGAATGTTTGCGCACAAAACCTGAAAAAACCTGGATTCGTTAAGGCATCACGACACACCTAATCTAACCACTTTGGTCACTTTTGATTCCGGCAAAGGCGTTGCAAAGAAAGAAACAAGATTACAACAAGTCAGCGAAAGGGTGGGCGAAGTGGTAAAATTGATCAAGAGGGCATTGTAGTTATCCACAGGCGAAACCAACTTGAGCAAGAGCAACATCTGCATCTCCTGGTTAACCTAATCCTCTTTTTGGTTCATACATGTTATACCATCTACAGCTTTGTCCACTCAAGCGAAAACCTGTTTCTGGTGTGGAGAGGCCCTAAGGGAGCACTTCACTCACTGAGCTTTATTATGTTACTGAAGGAGGTGCTCCTATCTCTCTTCATGCAGTCAAACAAGTGTCGCCAAAAACGTGGCGGATTTTCACGTTTGCTGACGCCACTGGTCCCAAATACTCACGGTAATTACCACTGAGCATGACTCATTTTGAGCCAGCTACAAATTCCACACACTCCTAATTTTCGCAATCTTTAGCTTTTTGTTTTGAAGTTTGCCTCGGTGTTTGCCTTCTCTTTGACATTTTAACATTTGTTTGGAGTTGCACAGTGGCAAGAATCATCCTGGTAAGTGAAAGACAGTGACGAATATTTAAACGTCAAGAAACTTTAGAAAGACGATATTTGTAAAGGTAAAATATGGTTTATATGTTCAATATTAATTTGTGATAGAGTAGGTCAAAACAAAGCGAACTACACAGTCCATCTGTACTGTGTAATGGACAATTTTAGCAACTGATGTATACAATTAGGTTGCCAAAACTACAAGAAACAGTCTTCCTCGAAAGAAAATGATTGAAAGATCAGATTTTAGTTTAATTTGTTATTTCAAATTTTACGATATAAAATGCCAGTTGACAAACCATCCGCTAATATAGTACAGCACTTAGTAAAAAGTAAAGTGATTTCTATTATATTAGTATACCTACAGAAGAAGACCTTTTTAAGCCAGAACTATCATGGCCTTGAATGACCTAATCCAAGTACTATAACTGGCCACTGATGGCAATGAAATTATAATGTGTAGAATTATCAAGATCCAAAAACTGGCAGTTCAATTCTACCAACTTCTGTTGAACCTAGTTTGATGAGATCAGGTTTAGAGGCCTGTAGCATTTTCTCTAGAAATTGCATGAGTAACATCAATCTCATAAAGAAAATGAAACGTTCTTGACGACATTCGATGTTGGTAATTCATGCATTTTTGGAGGAAAAGGAGGTTATTCGTCTGATACCGAACCCTAATATTTACATGCTATTTATCTGAACTATTTTCCTCATTCTTTCAAAATGGAAAATGTTACAAAATAAATTTCACTTGAACTCAAGCAAGTCCTTGGGAGTCAAGTGGTCAAGATTATCACCTAGTCAGTTGCATATATCTGGCATCTGCTAGCTCTGGGTTCGAATGAGTGGAATTTCAAATGCAAACAGGTGGCCTGATAGGTTAGGATAAGGGCCAGTTAGGGGTTAGGGTCGGGGTCAGGTGTGGGCAAGGTTCAAGAAACCTTATTGATAAAACAGCAAGAATGTTATGTGTACACAATCATGCATAATATTGTGTGGGACGAATAGCAGTTAAACGTTGGCATCCAGTGTCGAACAAATAATCACAACAATTATTTGGTTGTATTTGGTTGTTTAAGTGTAATATAATTTCTTACATATTACATGTAATATAATTTCTTCAGAAATAAAGCACCATTGAGCAAAAAGAGGAGTCACAAATTGTTGATGAATATATTTAATTAACTACATCCAAATAAAATACAAATTTATTAACAGTATTTTGATTTAAAGTCATAGTTATTAGATTGCATTATCTGTATATAAAAAATAAAATTAACGAATTATAAAATCAGTATGAAGATATTGCAATAATCAGTTAAAATGCCAAACCAGCCAACTGTTTCAATTATGCATTTATGAGTGTAGCCTAACCCTCCTCTGTGGACCACATAATCCCATTTGATAAGTGAGAATGCACCATATATTTCATTTTTTCAATGCAAGGGAAGAGCTCTGGCACTCAATGGGTTGACCACACCACAGTATATGTACATCTATTTGTTAGATTTTAAATATACCACATCGAGTTAATGAATCGGGGAATCTAGCGACAAGAAAAGTCTTGGAGGAAAGATTGAACGATGCTGGTCATCGAGTAAGAACGTTCCTACACAACAAGGATGATACACAAATGCTCGATATTGCTGTGTCATTTGATGGCGCATGGAGCAAAAGAAGATTACTGCCAACTATGGAGTAGGAATTGTTATTTCTGCAGACACAGGGGAGGTCTTGGATTATGTTGTTTTGTCAAAAGTTTGTGAACTTTGCAAAGCTGCAAAGAAACTAAAAAATAATCCGGTAAAGTACGAAGAATGGAAAAATGCCCATGTGGCAAGTGGACTATGCCAGAAAAATGCTATGGAAAAAGAAGCAGCCAGAAATTCATGGTGCAGATCTGTTGAAAAACATAGATTTCAGTACACTGATATGGTATACTGATATGGTATGTGATGGTCACAGCAAAGCATATGGACAAGTGTGGGATACCTATGGAGTTTGTAACAATTGTGAGAAATATGAGAATATAGACAAACAATGAGTAGAATATCAAAGAGGTTGAAATCCAAGGCACATGCTAAAAGGGAGAAAAAAACCTAACAATCGTCATGTAAACTGCCATTGAGTAAACAAGCTCAATTGTGTTGAACATGTCCAAAAGCATATGGGGAAACATTTTATAGCCCTGACAGGAAAAATAAAGCTTGCAGATGGAAAACCAGTGGGAAGTAAAGCTGGAAGATTCGCCAGGCCCACAATGGAAATGCCATCAGACGTTGCGTTGATAAAAAAAGTGAAAACTAAACGAGAAATTGACAATGCAGTAAAGAAAATGCAGGGTGTGATCAAAGGAGTGTTGTACCACAGTGACTTTTGATAAAAAAGACTTTTGATAAAAAAAGCGTTATCAGTCCTGAAGGTGAAAGTTCATGGTGTTCCTACAAGAGAGACAAAGCAGTTGGAACTAATATTCCTTTTGTGAACAAATCACACCATCTTCATTCTGTCTTTCTTGAAATTCTTATTCCGCTATTCGATCGACTCAGGGCTCTTACAGAACGCTATTTAGTCTGTAAATTCACTAGCTTGGAACAGATGACCAAAACACAAAAATAGAAGGTTCAAGTCTGTCGAGATAGCAACAACATCAGCAATAATGCAGTTTAACAATGGTGCGGCTGGTCGACTTGATGATTGAAAGAGCTGGAAATTTCTCCTGGTTTTTATACAAAAACTGGAAGAGTGACAAGAGAGCAAAACAAGCGAATGCAGAGGCCCAAAAGAAGTTCAAGGAAGCAAGAGAGAAGATTCGACAGGCAAAATTGGTGGAAGAGGTAAGATTGAAGGGGAGTAACGTATGAGAGCCCGGTATTTAATGAAGATCGTTTGAATGGTTCAAGAAAGAGAAAGACTGGGAGAAATAGTGGTAAAATGGGGAAAAGCAAGCTGCCAAGAAAAGAATAGAGCCTCAAAGACTATTAGAAGACTCAAAAGACAAGTTCCAATGAAACTTAAACTTTAACTGTATATTTCTCAAAATGTGATATTTGCCGCCCCTCCCCCCTAGTTTTTCTTGTTACCGTTTTAATGAAAATTTCCCATTTTTGGTACAGATGTAGTTTAACGTATGTAGAATGCAACTATTAGCCATTTTGTAAGTATTTATTTTCTAACAGAATTTATAGTGAAAACTGTATGCAATCTGTTTTACCCGTTACCATAGCAACCATGGTAAATTACAAAAAATGGCTAAAAGGAGCAAAGTTCAAGCTACCACAAGATGCATTTTCATTTAGATACATCACATATTATTTGAAATTTTATTGGGGGGAGGCTGTAAAATGCAGTTTTCCTATACTACTCGCTTCATTGGTGGCAAACTTCAGTCCGATACCTGGCTGGAAACGTTTTGTCTCAACTGATAGCTGAAGATCTACAGTTTCTAAAAATACATAGTTTATGCATATCTTGCTTAAAAATATGCCTCGCAACATCTGAGGACCCCAGTATGAGCAGCTATAAAGGAGGGACCAGGTTAAAACGATTCTTCGAACAGATTATGCAACTAGAAGTGAGACATATGTAATACTTATTTTTGTGGTTTTGTTGTAATTTGGGGTGTGATTTATTATTGTTGATATTACGATATTATTGTTGGTATTATTAATTAACCCTCTATAGGAACCATTGTTGCTTCTGAGCAACATTGTATGCGCAACCCCTCCCTAGTCGCCAATATAAAATTTCATCTTTTCAAAGCCAATTTTGCTGCTAAGCCCAAAATATATGTGTTGCTCACAAGCAACATTGGGTAAAAAGTGCAGCATGGATATGACCACATGTGATATATGTTTTTATGTTATTATTTCATTTTAGCGATATCTACTTATAAGTATTCTGTAAGATATTGCAAAATACACAAATGTAGAAGAACAAAATGTTAGGAAACCATAGTCGTAATATATTTTGTTTATATTTTGATTTTTTGTGACATTTCTTACCAAAATATATATTTTATTCCTACAGGCAAAGATTTTGTTGAAATTGATGACATTTTGGATGCAGTAACAGTGTCTGATAGCGATTAGCGAATGTCATGTTTTGTCGTCTGGAGATGAGTTCGATGATGATGAGAATTGGGAGTTGGATAATGTTCAAGGTGGTTGTGGTGGGAATTATGGCGACGGTTCAGGCATTGCTGGTGGTGAGGATGGTGACGACGATGGTATTGTTAGTGGTGATGGTAGTGACGAAAATGATGACGAGAAATGATGATGATAATGTATCCCTGGCCAGTCGAAAGAAAAACGACTCGAAGTATAAGTTTGTGCCACGTCCGGTACCCCCATTTATTCCAAACCCGAGAGACCAGCGCCCGATGAAAGAATGCCTGTTGAGTATATCAACATGTTTTTGACTGATAACATGATTGACAATTTGGTGGAAGAATCCAACAAGTATGCAACCGAAAAGACAGGCTCGTGTCCAAATTTTACCAAAGCGGAGAAGACAGCCTACTTTGGTATTTACTATTCGATGGGAATTGTCTGACTTCCAAAGATTGACGACTATCGGAAGTTAGATTTGCGGTACGGTCAAATTGCTTACAAGATGTCACGGAACTGTTTCAAGCTAATTCATCGAACTGTTCACCTTTGTGGACAATAACACAACATCTGACGAAATAAAACTTGATCGCGTATGAAAATTGCGACCATGGATTGAACAACTGCAACAGAACTTTTCGAATATCAGCTGCGATGAATATCAGTCCATTGATGAAATCATGGTGCCCTTCAAAGGACGCTCCATTCTGCGGATGTATCTGCCAAAGAAACCCAAGAAGTGGGGTATCAACTTATGGGCTCGTGCTTCACCTACTTGCATTCTTCACGCCCTTGACATTTATCAAGGAAAAGGCACTGTATTAGGGGGCGATGAAACTGCTGGTTGTGGTTTAGGTGGCAATGTCGTTCTCCAGTTGACTGAAACATTGCCCAAAAAACCATTCAAGATTTTTGCTGACAATTTCTTCACCAACTCTGCTATGGCAGCCGAATTGAAGAAACATTGTCTCCAGTATACGGGTACGATTGCAGTTGACCGCTTACACAAGGGACTCCTAACATCCGAGAAGGTGCTCAAGAAAGATAGCAGAGGTGAATACGATAGTGTACATGCATGAGTTAAATAATGGACTTGATGGCTTGCCAACAAAGCTGTAACCCTATCTTGGTTCATTGCCGACATCCAAGATCGTTCACAAAAGAAACATGTCGATGTTGACCGTCCCTGTGTGGTTGGTACATACAATGCACATGGGTGGCATCGACCTGTTCGACATGATGTGTACCCTTTATAAGCTTCAAATGAAATCCAGGAGATGGTACTTATATATTTTTTATCATTCCCTTAGAATGGCAAATGCCCGTTTTTTTATACGGTCGTGAAGCGAAGTCCCTAAGGAACAACAAGCCACTGCAGATGAAGGAGTTCCAAATCCAGGCTGCTACCTCCCTCATGTGCCAAGGAAAGGTGTCTCATGGTCGACCATCCCTGTTGACTCCACCACCAGCCAAGAAAAAGGCCCTGGAAGTAATATTTGGCAACCCTGCCTCTAAACTACCTGCCAGAATTGATAGGTGGCTGTTACGGCTTCAGCAGTACGATTTTCGTGTTACGTACAAATGTGCAAGTCAAAACCCATCTGAGAGCTGTCAAGACATCCTTTATCTAAGGACCAAACATGAAACAAATGTACCAGACACGTATATAAATTTCCTAACTATCACTGCTGCACCACCAGCATTAATCGTGTGTGAGGTTGCTATGTTCGCACAAAGATGCTATCCTGGGGCCGGTTGCATAAAACTCTTAATCACTTTTTTAATCACCATTTTGTAGTTAAATAGTGATTAACTCTCAAATACGCGC
Organism: Paramuricea clavata; assembly: GCA_902702795.2. Classification (NCBI taxonomy): domain Eukaryota; kingdom Metazoa; phylum Cnidaria; class Anthozoa; order Malacalcyonacea; family Plexauridae; genus Paramuricea; species Paramuricea clavata. The sequence goes on from CACRXK020000857.1 coordinate 61,031, forward strand.
TTCTTATTGGATGACGTTTCCACTAACTATAGTTAACTTTAATCACTTTTTTATACAACCGGCCCCAGGCTGGACCATTGTCCAACAGACAGATTGAAACAGTTTAAACTAATTAAAAATGACCTATATTTTGATAACAATGTATTGCTTCAGGGTGCCCGGATTATAATACCAACTTTCCTTGTAAAACAATTGAACCCCATGCTTTTGGCAAATTTCAAAATATTATGTTATTTACACCTGGATATTATGTTTATCTCAAAGGATAAAAAAAACCTTTTTGATCGCTGCATGATTGTCGCATGACGGGCGTTGACCTAGACAAATCAAATCTAGTTAATTTATTCGTCATTGCCGTGCACAATTTATTCGTCAAAGCAGTGTCATTTACTATTCATTCTATTTTCGCCCCAGGCTCCGGAATTGAAAGATCACTAAAATAGCAATCTTTACGCATTCTCTAATCATCTCTCTTTGTGTTTTACTCTTCTTAAAAGAAGGAACTGATTTATAATCTTTATTAATCATAGTATTCGAATATCTCAAATATTAAAAAAATGTCTTAAAATATCACGGGCAAGTTTGTTTTGTAAAAGCCGGGCTACAACTAAACGTGGCTACTGCGCAAAAAGATCGGTCTGCACAAACATGAGCTAAACTAAATCCCATCGCGCAGAATGCCAAAAGTACACAGCAAAATCCAAAATTCTTAGCAAGACAAAATATTAATTTACTTGTTTCAAGCAATAGTGTGCTTGAAATAAGGTATTAAGTAAAACATTTCTGAGCATGAGCGCAGTTTGACTTAAAACAAACTCAAATGTTCTTACAAAGAGACACGTGTACATATGTGCCTATTAAGAACACTTAGCCCTTGGAATAAAAGATAAGATGTTTTGAAATTAGCAACTGTATTTTATCATTAACATTGAAATATAACACAGTGCATTTTTCATCTTTTAGAAGATTCGGTCGATGTGCATGTGGAAGAGGCTACGAGCCAGCACTATGATGCACTCATCAAAGAATGTAGAAAGACGAAACCAAATCATGCAGTAATCAACATGTACCACAACAAATAATTTTGCAGGCGCAGAAAATGGATTTGCAGAACAGATCCACAAACAAGATGTCACCAACTTCTTGAGAAATGCCCATGCTTTAAAGAGTATGTTGAGCCGAAGTACTATCATGTATAAAATAATTTCAATATACACACTGTGATATTCATACTGTGTATATTCATACTGCATGGATGTGGTTTTTTTTTCATCTACCGCTAGTATGCATGCTAGAGCCTTATTGATTCGAAATCACTGCTAATGCAAACATCCTGGCAAACACTAACTACTCTCCAACCACAACCACAACAACAACCAGACTGCAATGATGTAACCATTAAAATATCAAATGGTTAAACGTCTTCCAGTTGTAAAATATGACAGAGAAAATTGTACATGTTTTCTTGAACATATGTATTTCACTAAAGACTATAGAAGAGGTTAAACGCTGCTTGAGGAGATCCGAGAATAAAGATCATGACCATAAAGCATTCATGAAAGAATGTTTGAAAAGTTTGGATGGAGAAGTCGAGTCCATAATCTATTATTGCCTACAAAAGGGAGACACCAACCATCCAAAACACAGCTCAAAAAGTAAGTGATTTTTTTAGAATACAGGTACACAGAGCCTTATGTGCATGTGTAGTGCTGTTTATGGAGGATATAAACCTGACAACCAGAAATCAAATCTGTTGAAAAAATGTTTGTATTTCAAACTGTACCAGTAGCTAATGATGAGCAGGAACAACCACTAACAACAACTAGGGATCCAAGGATAGTGTGAAGTTTCAAATTGAAAAAGACACTGCAAAAACTATATAGGGTTGCCGACAACCTAGAAAGGCTGATGGCTTACACTACGAAATAAACAGTTACCAAAGGCATTTCATCTCATTATCTATTTTATAATGCGTTCGGCACATGAGTAGCGCGACGTTTGAGACAAGCCTAACAGATCAGAAACGTGCCTCGTGGAACTGATACAATTTATTTATTTACTGTGATGCTACACGCGACAACTTGAAATTTAAATTGTTTCACCAACACCCAAATTTTGCATATTCTAAAACTTCATTTGCATTTGCAGCTGTCGCTAAAAGCATCCTAACGAGGCTACTGATACCCTGAACTTATTTAATATGATTATTCCCATCACCCAAATATAGCTGTATAAGATATGTTATGAATAATAAGCACTACGACGTTGTATCATTAAAAGAACGCATTTTCTCTCCATCCGTTCTATATTTTATCCCCATATCCGTTCCGTGGATCCGCTCCATCCGCTTCCGCATTTTAACCTAATTGTGACATGTTTCACAATGCCTACACAATAACAAGTCTGATTGACCTTTGACTTTATATTCCCAATGGCAATGTCACATTGCGTTTCATGAGTCATTTTCAGCTTTTCGCATGTATTCAATAATGTCACTTTAGATTTCAATAGTTTCACAGTTATAGCAGTGTTTATAGCAGTTTTAACAAGCTTTGATACGGCTCTGTGTACAGATTGATTCTCGTAAGATCTGGTAGAGTTATCGTTGCACTGAACACGAGTTTGCACTGTTGACGTTGTGCTAGACAGTAAACAAAGTAAGTCCTTGACGGTACACGTTGGCTACCTCCTTGCTTTTTTCTTCTATTGCATAAAGCTTGTTGGCAAGCCAAGCGATTGGCGATAACACGTTGGCTATAACTCGATCCTCGTCTTTCTTGTTTAAATAAAGAGCTCTGCAGACTCAACTGATTTCTTTTAGTCTCGATCACAACTCACAAGTTATTTTCTTCGCATTAAAACGCCATACAAACACCCGCTTCTGTTTAATTAATAGTTGTTTACGCTTTGTCTGATGCAAATTTCGCTCTTTGTACTGAGTGTAGCCATCTATTCTGCGGCGGTAGCACCTTATACAGTCAATGTGGCCAATGTATAATGAATACACGGCCTAAACAATATATCTTCTGGCACTTAATTAAGGCGCCGGTAATGCATAACGTCATCAATTTATATATTGCGTAGAATCTGAAAGATTTTCTCAATATTCATGTCTGAAATGTTTATATATTTGAAAACAACACTCTCTCGCTCTTTCCTACCTCTGTATAATGGGTATACCGTGAAAATAATATCGGCACTCAATTGAATGCCTAGAATCTCAAAGGGGAAGTCAAGTCCGTAATGTAAACAAACGGTTTGTTTATATTTTGAACTGCTGTATTTTTTAAAATATGATGTACTGTCTGAATATCTAACACCATTTTGGTTCGTTATGCTTCTACATGAATATGAAATAGAGTTTGAGTTCAGAAAAATTCGAAACATTCAAAATTTGGGCAATGTTTACCTCAGAGGGCCCTCTATTGTTATGCGCAGAACCGATGCGCAGAACGGACTTGACTTCCCCTTCAAAGATTTTCGACTCAATATTTACGTCTGAAATGTTTAATATATACACTTGAAAAAAGCACTGTCCTAGCTCCTTGCTAGCTCTGTAAAATGAATATACCGGTCTAAATAATATCGGCACTTAATTGAATGCATAACATCAATTTATATATTGCGTAGATTCTCGAAGATTTACTCAATATTCACGTCTGAAATGTTTATACATTTCAAAACAACACTGTCTCGCTCCTTCCTTCCTAGCATCGTCACGCCATCGTGATCTACGGCTTGATAGCGCATGCGCATTTGCGCTGCTAAAGAAAAAATCGGGTGTTCCGGGGGAAAAATCCTTTACACAACATGAGAAGCGCATGTTACAAAATTTACAATAACGACAACAATTCCTCGAATTTTTTGTAAACTTGGCAAAACGTGGCAAAAGGCCTAAAGAATATTTAAATAAGACAACTGAAATTGCCTAAATAACTTTCAAAGCACAGACTAAGTACGATAAATCACTACGAACATATACCGTAAACACCCCCCGGAAAGTTTACTGTATGACTGACTGACTGAATGAATGAATGAATGACTGACTGTTTCGTTTGAATTTCCCCCCAGTCATCACAATACTGTGAAGTTTCGAAGAAACTTCACACTAAAAATGGACGAAAAGTTAAGGCTATATAACGTTACTTCTTTGCTGTATTTTGTCCATTTATGAAAAATGGCAAAAGTCGCTAAAAATGGACGAAAAGTTAAGGCTATATAGCGTTACTTTTTTTGCTGTTTTTTGCCCATTTGTGAAAAATGGCAAAAGTCGCTAAAAATGGACGAAAAGTTAAGGCTATAGCCTTACTTTTTTGCTGTTTTTTGCCCATTTATAAAAAATGGCAAAAGTCGCTAAAAATGGACGAAAAGTTAAGGCTATAGGCTTACTTTTCTGCTGTTTTTTGCCCATTTATGAAAAATGGCAAAAGTCGCTAAAAATGGACGAAAAGTTAAGGCTATAGCGTTACTTTTTTGCTGTTTTTTGCCCATTTATGAAAAATGGCAAAAGTCGCTAAAAATGGACGAAAAGTTAAGCCTATAGCCTTACTTTTTTGCTGTTTTTTGCCCATTTATAAAAAATGGCAAAAGTCGCTAAAAATGGACGAAAAGTTAAGGCTATAGGCTTACTTTTCTGCTGTTTTTTGCCCATTTATGAAAAATGGCAAAAGTCGCTAAAAATGGACGAAAAGTTAAGGCTATAGCGTTACTTTTTTGCTGTTTTTTGCCCATTTATGAAAAATGGCAAAAGTCGCTAAAAATGGACGAAAA
>CACRXK020000858.1:422-65322 GCA_902702795.2 Paramuricea clavata
CAAAAAGAAAATTTATATATTAACATGACAGCTTTAAAATTTAGTAATCCAAAAACTATCATGTTATTTGTGAGCTGTGTTCTGCACAAAAACACCAGGATTCATAATACAAGATCCTTGTTTGGCTTACATACAACTTAGCTATAGGCTTTTCAAGTTTTCTTGTTCACATGACAGGATATTTCAGTACCTTGCTCACCTTTACAGGGATTCAAACGTTACTAAATTCAGAATATGATACTCAGATCATGACATTGTATCAGTTTGGCTGCCCCTGGCTGATGAGAATTTCTTACCACTCATCGCCAGAGTAGGGAGTGCTCTTTTTCTCACCAACCTACCTGGTAGTCATTCTTTTTAAAGAAAAACATGCAAATATGTCTGGGGGTTGCCTTTTGAGGGAATGCTTAATGCCAAAAATTACTCCTACATGACTCAGTCAAATTGCATAGTTCCAGGAAATAGCCATACCCCCCGCCTCCCCCTCCCCCCACCCTGCTACGGAAGAGATCGGAAATTCAAGAGGATAGGGGGTGGTGTTGACCATTGCATCAAGATTTCCAATGGAATGGGGGTATACTAAAAGTCTTGATATTTCCAGAGGGTATTCAAATACAACCAATATCAAATGCTGGTCATGCATGTTTTCTTCCAGCATTTTTTCTTACAAGGTTCACATAAACAACAATGAGCCAGGACACAGTTACTATTGAAGTATACTATTGAAGTTTATAATATATTGATATTAATATATATAATTGAAATATATTTCCCACAACTTTGTGTAAATTAATATGTGTTCTTACGTGAGTTAGGATTTCCAATTTGGCAACACAGTCATCTTTAAGCCATCTCTCATTGAAGACGTTTCGTGCAATATAACGGAGGTGACAATGATTTTTTATAAGGAGACCAGTGACCATTTGTTTTGTTAAACATGGCCATCACATGTTTGTTTTATCATCTTTTATGTCACAAATATATTAACCAAAACGTAAATAAATACAATCCAAAACGTACCAGGTACCCGTTAAGGTTTCCCCAGACAATCCAGCAGACAGTGTTTGCTGCTCTTGCTCTCTCTCAGTTATAGTACTTTTCGTGTTTTATGTTTTTTCAGTGGCAAGAGCCTCGACAGGCTCGACTGAAGTATCATAGTTCGCAAGATGATTGTGTTGCAAAATTTGAGCTGTGGCTTTCGTCAGAAGACATAATTTTGAACAAAAAACAGCCTAGAATAAGCCTTTGATAATATTAATTTCTCCTTCGGGAAAGAAGCGTGTTGAGTAAATGACGTCACATCCGGCTAAGAAATCAACATCTCGCTAATTGGCAACTCAGTAATGGCGGCCGAAAAATTTGCATGTTTGCGTTGAAAAAAAAGGCAGAAGGAAATGGAATTGGACGCTGATATTCGGTAATTTTGTTTATCTACAGACATACTTTCTGAATATACAATAAAAAGACAGCACAATTTTCCATCGCAGTGGCACTTTAAATTGCACATTGATGATACTGTGCCTCCAGTAGCACAAACCCCCCGTCGTATTCCTTTCCACATGCGGCAAAAGGTCTCAGATGCGCTCGACACGTTAGAAAGTGATGGAATTATTGAAAAAGTATCAGATGCCACTCCTTGGGTCAGTCCATTAGTTGTTATCCCAAAGAAAGATGGTGAGATCAGGCTATGCATTGATATGCGCATGGCTAATCAGGCAATTCAACGCGAAAGACATCCGACCCCAACTGTGGATGATTTAATTCACAAATTAAACGGCGCCACCATATTTACAAAGCTTGATCTTCGCTCGGGATACCACCAGTTATCTCTCGCTGAGGAAAGTCGACACATAACCACATTTGTAACGCACAAAGGACTCTACCGCTATAAGAAGTTGAATTTTGGCACCAATTCGGCAAGTGAAATCTTCCAACATGTAATTAGCGAACAAATCCGTGACATTCCGAATGCCATCAACATTAGTGATGACATAATTATCTTTGGCATAACACAAGCTGAGCATGACAAAGCTCTTCATGAAATTTTTGAGCGGTTTTCACTCATTGGATTAACCTTCAACAAAGACAAATGTGAGTTCAGTCAATCGCAGCTCATGTTTTTTGGTTTTGTCTTCTCAGGTGATGGTATTTCACCGGATCCAGCGAAGGTTTCAGCAATTCACAACTGCCCACCTCCAAATTCAATTAAAGCTGTTCGGAGTTTCCTTGGGATGGTGACATATTGTGCGAAATTTATCCCTAATTTCAGTGATCTCACAGAGCCTTTGCGAGAATTAACGAGAAAAAATGTGCCTTTTTGCTGGACATCTAGGCATGCTAAATCCTTCAACGCAGTAAAAGCTGCCCTCACAAGTGCAACAGTTATGGCATATTTTGATCAAACCAAGGAAACAGAACTTATCACTGATGCATCACCTTTTGGTCTCTCAGCTATTCTGACACAGAAAGTCCCAGGATCAGACCAACAAAATGTTGTTGCATATATCAGTCGTTCGCTGTCGGATGTTGAGAGACGATACTGTCAAACAGAGCGAGAAGCTCTTGCAATTGTGTGGGCAATTGAACGTTTACATATCTATCTATACGGAGGACATTTTACTCTGATAACTGATTGCAAACCAGTCGAGTTGATTTTAAATAATCCACAATCAAGACCTCCAGCCAGAATTGAGAGATGGAATTTACGCTTGCAAGATTATGACTTTAATGTAAGGTATACAAAGGGACTTGACAATCCATCAGATTTCCTATCTCGACATTTACCTGTTAACAACACCACTGATGACAGACAGTTCCAAACAATGGCTGACAATTATGTTTGTTTCCTTACCCAACATGCTGTGCCAAGAGCAATGACTCTGCCTGAAATACAACAAGCCACCGTGGCTGATTCAACATTACAGATCCTAAGCAACCTCATCACAACAGGTAAATGGCATTTAAATAGACTCTCTAGACGTACAATCCAATCCCAATGTAAAGGTTTTGGACTTGAAAGCATGTGAGAAAATTAAAACAGAACTTACACTAAACGAGCATGATGGAATTATATTACGAGGCTCGCGAATTGTGCTTCCAGAAAGCCTTAGACTAAAGGCTGTTCAAATTGCTCATAAAGGCCACCAAGGGCTAGTAAAAACTAAACAGTTGTTGCGAGAGAAGGTTTGGTATCCAGGTATAGACAAGCTTGCTAAGCACACAGTGGATACTTGTTTGTTATGTCAGGCAAATGGACCAAACAGTCACCAAGAACCACTGCGAATGACGACGCTGCCTCCCCAACCCTGGCATACAGTGAACATTGATTTTTGTGGACCATTTCTAGGTGGTTCATATCTGTTAGTGATTATTGATGCATATTCACGATTTCCAGAGGTGGAAATTGTAAGTTCAACATCTGCAAAATCAACAATATTGAAACTTGAACGAATTTTTGCCACACATGGTATTCCAAAGGTGTTAAAGAGTGATAACGGTCCACCATTCCAGAGCCATGAATTTAGTCTGTACTTGAAAGAACTCGGCATTAAACATAAACCAAGCTCACCATTATGGCCCCAAGGAAATGGACAAGCCGAGAACTTTATGAAACCACTTGTAAAGGCTGTGAAATCTGCCCATCATGAAAACAAAGACTGGAAACGTGAAATGTTTAAATTTTTGCTCAACTACAGAGCTACCCCACATTCCACCACTGGCAAGTCACCGTCCGAGTTGCTATACAACCGTAAGATTCAAACAAAATTACCTCAAGTGACAGTCGAAAATGATTCTTCACTTCATCAAGAGGTGAAGGAGAGAGATGAAAGGTTGAAAATGAACCAAAAAGAATATGCTGATTCCAAAAGAAGAGTCAAGTGTGCTGACATCAAGAAAAGTGATTTAGTTTTGGTGCGGCAACCGAAAGCAAATAAAATGTCCACAAAATACGATCCAATACCATATGAAGTCACAAATCGCCGTGGGAACAGAATCACAGCAATTAGGAATGGGAAATATATAACTCGGAACATTTCGTTCTTTAAAAAGTATCACCCCAGACATGGCAGATCGTTGGAGTCAACAGAGATAATGGATGAAGAAAATTATTCCTCAGATGAAGATGTCCACGAAGAGCATGAACAGTATGATGGACTGAGACAGAATGATCGTCCGCGGCAGAACAATGGTCAGAGACAAGATGATGGTCCGAGATATCCGGCAAGAGAAAGACAGCGGGTGTACAGATATGGAAATAACATTTATGATTGACCTGGACTAAAACAGATAAGATACAGTTTAAACATTATATGCATATTTTGTTATAGTTAGTACTAGAGTTCATATTTAAATCAAGGGAGGGATGCAATGTTGACATTATTGACACTAGCACACACGTGACTAGAAAGTTAGTTAAGTATTTTAGAAGCACGAGGCTAGGAAACCGGGAAGTAATTGGATACGTACTATGCTGTTTGTACAAGTTGTTTGATATCTATTGTTATACTTAAAAGTGCTTGATATTGATACAAAACCACGAACATTACAAGTGTGAGAAACTTCTAGATGAATAGCTCTTGAGGCTAAACACGTGAACAATACACCGTATCGTTTTAATTCTTTCCGGCCTTGCTTTACGTAGAATGGTCCAAAATAGTCGACCGCACTGTATGTGAATGGTGGTGAGGTCTCAACCCGTTCTTTCGGAAGATCTGCCATTTTCTGATCTTTGACACTCGCTCGAAATCTTTGACAAACGGCGCAATCTTTGATAAGTTTAGCTACAACATCTTTGCAACCGACGATCCAATATCCTGAAGCACGTATCGTATTCCAAGTTATCCCTCGTCCTTGATGATCAATCTTCTGGTGAAAATGTTTTGCTATCAGCTTCGAAACGTGAGCTTTCTTTGGTAAGACTACCGGATGCTTGATATTAGCGTCCATACTAGATCGATCTTCGAATTCTTCCTCCTACTCGTATAACTCCATGTTCGTCCATAAAGGGATCGAGTTTAGCAATCGGGCTAGTTCTAGCTACCGTATTTCGCCGTCGTTGAGTTTCCGGGACATTGACTTTGGGTTTTGACTTTAACGAGCTTATCTCCTGTTTGAATTCTTCTTTCTGCAGTGCCTTGATTATTTCCCGTTCAGCAGCATTCATTTCTTCCACAGTAACAGCTTGGTCAGGTTTCATAACAGTTGCTGCTTTCTCAATGTTCTCGACATCCTTTTCCTCCCTTTTCTTACGTACCCTTTGACGTAACAATCTGCGATAACGAAGACAAATAGCGATGGTCTTCTTGGCTCGGTGCCAACTCGAAAAGTATTCTAATCTCTCTACCACGTCCGCGAATTTTTTCACAGATGTTGCAAAGGTTGTGACTTTCTTTACTTCGACATCATCTGTTTCCAGCTTTGCTTTGTCATCCGGTTGGTTAAAATGATTCCAATCTTGGTGAGCTTCGTATAGAAATGACGGACCCTTTATCCACCTCGAATCGCTCACAATATCACAGGCCTTTAAACCTCGGGATGCCTCATCAGCTGGATTTAACTTTGACTCAACGTAATTCCACTGATCCTTTGACGAATGATCTCTGATTTGTTGGACGCGATTAGCTACGAATACATGGAAGCGACGCGCATCATTGTTAATATATCCTAAAACGACTTTGCTATCTGTCCAATATATCTCTTCGATGCTCTTATAATCGAGTTCTTCTCGAAGCATGGCGCTGACTTTGACAGAAACAACCGCGGCTGTTAGCTCTAACCTTGGAATCGAAACTTGTTTCAGTGGCGCCACACGAGATTTGCCCACAACTAACGAACAGTGGATTCTATCGCTATCATCAACCAATCTTATATACGAACATTGACTGTACCCTTCACAGCTTGCGTCAGAGAAATGATGAAGTTCAGTTTTCTTCACATCTCCAAAGCTCTCAGGTTTGTAACATCTTTCAACTTTCATGTTTCCCAACAAATGAATGTCCTTTCTCCATCTTTCCCACTCTATTCTAAGCTTTTCTGGCAGAGGGTCATCCCAATCAGCATTCTCTTTGCACAGGGCTTGTAGGATCTTTTTTCCAGTGAGTAGAACAGGGGCAACGAGTCCGAGGGGATCATAAATGGAACTTATAGTTGCCAAAACCCCGCGTCTTGTAAGTGGTCTGTCCTTTAAGGTTATGCGAAACCGAAAAGAATCACTTTCGATGCACCACTCCATTCCTAGCACTCGTTCGATCGGAAGTGTATCGTGACTCAGATCGAGTTCTTTGACTTCGGTAGCACGGTAGTCAACGGGAATGGACTCGATCACTTCTCGCTTGTTTGCAGTAAACTTGTGTAGACGAAATCTGCCTTTCTGGCACATTTCAATGCTGCTTTTTATCAACTTAGTCACTTTAACCCATCATCAACATAAAAACAGTTTTCGACAAATGAGGTGGCATCTGTTCCAAACTCTTCTTCACCAGCTTTGGTCGTGGTTTTCAACGCTAGATTGGAACATCCGGGTGATGACGTTGCTCCAAATAGGTGGACTCGCATTCTGTAGTCTTCGGGCTCCTTCGATGTATCTCCGTCAGGCCACCACAAGAACCTTAAGTAATCGCGATGCTCTTCATTCACACGTACCTGACAGAACATGGATTCGATGTCACACGTAAACGCTATTCTTTCTTCGCGGAATCGACAAAGTACACCAGTGAGCGAGTTCGTTAGGTCAGGTCCTTGTAAAATATGTTGATTTAATGATTGACCTTCATATTCGGCTGAGCAGTCAAATACGACCCTGATCTTATTGGGTTTGTGTGTATGGTACACTCCATGATGAGGTATATACCACGGTTTTCCATCAGTCTGTGGAGCTTTCTCAGCGTAGCCTTTCTTAATCATATCATCCATAAATTGCATATAATCTCTTTTGTATTTGACATCCTTGGCGAACTTTGCTTTAAGGCCATCTAACCTTGATTCAGCAAGCTTTCTGTTCGACGGTAATTCAACTTTGTCGTTTCGAAACGGAAGTGGCAACTCATAATGTCCATCGTCAGTAACGTGAATCTCTCTTTTCGTTATATCCAGGAACATTCGATCTTCTAACGACATTGGTTTCTCTCTCTTCTTTTCCGAAAAGTCCTGTTCAAACATCTTTAACACTTCGTGAGGATTCAATACTTCCTTTACTTGGGTTTGCTCTACAAAGGTTGAACCGGTACTTTGGGTTGTGATATCTTTGGTTGTAACTCGATGGCAATGTATTCTAGTTCCGTCTGATTGGCATTCGCGGTGATCAACAGGGTTTGTTACTCCAATCAAACCCCAACCGAATACAGTTCTAGTAGCATACGGGTCTTGAGGTTTTCCGGGAATAACGTCACGTGGTTTGATAGCTTCGACACAATTGTTACCAATTAGGAGACCAATACCGAGATCATCACGATATTCTGGTATTTCATTGGCAATTGGACTCAAATGACTCCAATTGATCGCCATTTCTACTTAGGGATCTGATCTCGACGTGCTGGAATATTTTTACGGGAATAAGCTTTTGGTAAAGGTACATCTACTGACTTATCTTCCGATGAAACAATAAGACCGCTAATTTTCTGGGTTCTGATATCTTCTACAGCGTGCATTGTTCCTAACTCAATCACAGTCTCAGGTCCTTCAATTTCTAACTGATCACAAACACTGTCCGTTACAAAGCATGTGTCACTTTGATCATCTAAAACAGCATATGTCATTATTTTCTTCTCAGGATTGTCCTTGTGACATATCCATACCGGAAGTATTAAAGACGATGTTGTTACTTCATTGCAATCATTGCTATGACACACTACGACACGATTAGCTACTTTAGGCTTTTCTTTGCTAGACTCTTCGTTCTCTTTCTTATTCCCGTTCTTAGACTCCTTGGATTCAAAATGGAGAAGTGTGGCATGGGGTTTCTTACAAGTCTGGCATCTAATGGATTCTTTGCAACTCCTGGCCATATGACCATGACATAAACACAGGAAGCAAAGCCCTTTCGACTTAGCTAATTCTGATCGTTCCTTTACAGACTTCTTTAGGAATATGTCACAGTTCTCCAATTTGTGAGGCTTTCTACATGCAGGGCACATGAGTTCATTTATGTTCTTATCACTATGACCAGAGCTTTCATTGTACTTACTTGTGTTGAATGAGCCAAACTTTCTCTTGTGATAACTATTCTTGTCTTCTTGCTTCTTGTCTTTCAACAACTCCTTTCTCTTAGATAACAGAACTTCATGCGAGAACACTGGATGAGTTGCATCCTTTGCTGCCTTTTGCACAAAGTCAACTAGGTCGTTAAAATCATACTTTCCTTTAACAAGCTCAACCGCTTTCGCACTTTGTAACCACTTCTTGCTGTAATAAGGTGGAAGTCTTACTACCAGGTCTTGAACAGCAGAAAAGGTGTCAAAGTCCTTGAGGTGCTTCACTGTTTTCATAGTTTCTTGCACTGTTACCAGAAAGTCGCTGAATTCCTGAAGCTCGGAAGCTTTGCTGCATACTGGCCATGACTTAAGCCTTTCATTGTATGCCTGATAAATATTGTATGGATCACCAAAGCGTTCTTGCAATATCTGCCTAGCTCTCTTATACGCATCATCAGATTGCAGCCCCAACAATCCATCAATCATTTTCTGGGCTTGTCCACTAGTATATTCCCCAAGGTAGTATAACGTATGTGCTGGGTTTACAGCTTCACCGTCAATCAAGGCATCGAAAGCTAACGTCCACTTTGGGTAGGCCAAAATATTACCACTAAATACAGGCGGTGTCGGAGTCGGAAGCGACATCCTTTTCATTAATTCTACTTGTTGTCTTTGAATTTCAAATGTCTCTCTTTGTATTTGCTCTAGGGGACTTGTAGTAGTAGTTGGTTGTAAATGGTTAACAGGTTGGGTATGGGCATTAACAGGTGTAAATGCAACCTCGTACCCAGGATCTTTCTTTGGGAAAGACCCTGGCTGCGGCTGGTCACGTGCTTCATCAAAAATTTAGCGCCTGAGGGGGTGTGGGGAAAGTATCAAATTACATCAACATGCTTCTAGTGGGATATTCGTTAAAAACATAGATTTTGCGAATTATTACGTTCAAAATACTTGCTAATTTTTGTTTATTTTCTTTGCTTTGAATTTACAAGAACATTGTTACATTCTTACTTACAGTCAAGCCAAGAAACCAAGCGAATCGTTACTCGCAGTGCTCTCTCGTGTTGTTATTCAATGCATGCTCTCTTCACACTCGAGCGCGGTTATAACAAACGTTTGTTGTAATGTTTTTAAAATAGGCCATTACATTTGTCCTTTCTTGTAAACGTTGATACGCTTTGCACCGATTCACTTGTTACTACGCGTCTTGTTTATAAGATTTTTAAAAGAAACAGTATTGTCTAGGAGATTAGGACTGCCCAAATATTAGCAAATGTAAACATTTGATAATAGCCGAACAGAGAAATGTCCATAAGCATAGAGGAAATTTCAGTCATTGATTTATCTGGATTTACTGCATAAATTCGTATTCGGTAATTATAGTAAGACTTTAGCCTTTTTCTTGGTCTCTATTAATCATTATATTGTGCTAATATACTATAATCTATATCACAAATTTACAGTGTCAGATGCGCACAGACCGTCATTTGGCGTCATACGAATAGACATAAATTTTCGAGTTTTCTACTTCTACTAACATTTTTAAAGTTTTCATTGTGAATTACCTGTATATCTCTAATTCATTAATCATTTGCTACTTATATTTATTTGATAGTGTCAATGTCATATAGTGAATAATGCGTTTACACACAAGCAATCCTGGATATGATATAGACGATGCAAGCTGTCCATTAAAAAATAACGGTATTCTATTTCACAAAGCAAAAATTTAAATCTCACTTGTATATATTAAGAATGCATATAAAGCAAAAAATTAAAGCTTATTCATGTCAAAACGAAAGCTGTTTACAAAATTTATAAAGGTGGTGAACACTACTAAACAGTGCTCATTGAAAGACATGTATAATACAGTGACATATAATTTGCCGTTTGACTTATCTTTGGTGTATGATTTTAATACTGTAGATTTTCAACAGACAGCTATACTTTGACATATACCATGATCGTTGGTTTCAGCAATGCCAAGGGCCAATTTTATAGTGTTTTGACGGGCTTTAAGTTTTTTTGATAAGGCCTTTATATAGATCAACAATCTGGATACAGTTGGCGATATTTCGGAAATCAAAAGATCTCGCTATTTCGTTGCAATTCCACATCTCATCAATAAATAAATTATTTTGGTCCGAGTATCAGGATAAACTTTAATACTAAATAAATAACAACCACACTGTTCGGTCTAGAGATATATATTTCCTTGTAGGTTTAATCACAGTTTAATATTGCCACGCTGCACAAGCGGCAAGCGTGCTTTCTTTGGCAAGTCTATAATGAAATCTGATCCAACTTGCTTGAATTGTAACTCGACACCAGATTATAGAGTAGAACGTCACGACATAAATATAATTCAAGAGTTCTCTTTATAATTACGATTTCTTGTTGCAAATTTAACAGTAAATTTCATCACCCAAAGTTGCAATTTTAAAACGCTACAAACACTCTCCTTTCCCACCCCTCTCACAGTTACAATTAAATTTACCTCCCAGAATCTGGGAGGCACGTGACCAGCCGCAGCCAGGGTCTCTCCCAGATGACAGACGGAGAGACCCTGGGAACGAGGTTGGTGTAAATGCAGGTTTAGTTGGATCTAAGGGTGTAGTAGGATTCAAGGGTGTAGTAGGAGTTGAAGGTGTAGTGGGATTTGGGGTTGTAATAGGATTCGAGGGTGTAGTGGGACTTGGGGGTGTAGTGGGATTTAGGGGTGTAGTGGGATTTAAGGGTGTAGTAGGAGTTGAAGGTGTAGTGGGATTTGGGGTTGTAATAGGATTCGAGGGTGTAGTGGGACTTGGGGGTGTAGTGGGATTTAGGGGTGTAGTGGGATTTAGGGGTGTAGTGGGATTTAGGGCATTTGTTATGTCACTGGATGTCCCAGTGTTCATATCCTTGGCAATAGTTGGCAATTGACTCATTTCAGTGGTATTTTCATGCAAAGTGTTAGATGTAGGTTTGGGTATTACTACTTAGCAACATGGTATCTCCCAAAAGTGCTTGATGTAAAACTTCTGCAGCATTGATCTCACCTTGTAATTGTTCTTGTTCCACTTGCCATTCTAGTTCTCTTTGATGATGTTTAAGCTCTTCTTGCTGTCTTTCGATATTTTGTTTCCTTTTAAGACTGAACATTTTCTCCTTTAATGCTGCAGCATTCGCAGCGGCTTGTTTAGACGACACAGATGAAGCCCTTGATAATCTCGACATTCGACTTTTAACACTGTTCGAAGTTTTCTGCGAAAGCATCTCCAATCTCTCTTGTGTTAAATCACCTATTCTAGTTTTAACATCAGCACAGCACTCTAAGTACTTCTCACGAATACCCTCAAAATACACTTGATCCTCAATGTTAGAATTATAATCACTCAAAGACAATAATAACAAATCCGATAACTCTTCATTAAATTGCTTAAAGTCATCCATATCCATTTGTAGACCATCTTTACTAGCAGTGAGCTTCACAATATCACAACACTGTTCTCTAAGTAATTCATCTATACGATTTATACGAGATTCTACAACCATACCTGACTTTTTCGTCTTTTTTCGTGCATTTTCTAAGTTTACTTGTACGCCCTTTCTTGTGCATATTCGTGCCTGTTGTTCTTCTGCATCTACGCTTCGAGTACTCCCCGTATCGTCTTCTGTATTGATTACAATGGACTTATCAATATTACCTTTGTCTTCGAATAATTGTTCGCTGTTCTTTCCCTTCGAGATGTTCTCTTCTAAGTCTTTTTCGCAGACTTTCGATCGTACTTCATCCGTCTTATGACCACCTGGGTCCATAGCCATACTATATTCTTTATATCTTCTTGTAAATCACAAAATATATCGGCTTGTCCGTATAAAATGTGTCATACTCACAAATATTCACACTTGAAATATACACGTTTGTGAGTCTCGTTGTTTACTGTAAATGTTCATTAATCTTTATTCATGTTTTATCTTTAGGTTACTTGGTTTTGGCCGGGTAAACAACGTTGATGACTCGGCCTTTATCTTAATTTACAAATCTTAAAATACAAAAAGCTTGTCCTTTCGTATTAAACATGTTCTTTTTTTTTGTGTTCTTTCGCGCCAAAAAGGGCACGACAACGTACGAACGTTTCCGATCTGTACACGCGCGCGTGTCCACGCAACGCGAGCACTTACAATAACGTATAGTGCTTTATAGAGATTTCGAGCGCTGATAAAACTGATAATCTCACATGTGAGATTATTTATGATAATGGGTCATTCCAGAAAACATCCATACCACCCCCGCGGAGGAAATAGGAAGTTAACCCCCCTACCCCCTTCGGATGTCCTAATACATTTACTAACCCACCCTCCCCCTCCCCCTCCGGACGGCAGAAATTTCCTCTGTGGGGGGAGTATGGATCTTTTCTGGAACGACCCAATCTCACATGTGAAAATTATCGCTTTTCAATAATCGCTTTTCAATAATCGCTTTTCTGCAAAAAATATCGCTTTTCAAAGACTGTCCTTTATATAATAAACAGAAAAATAAACATAAATACTTGGAAATACCAGATTTAATATTGTACAGTATTCAGTGGCAAGCTAGTCATGGCAACTCGTCATGCTATGCCCTCTGTGCTATGCCTATGCTGATAATCTTGCATCTATTTGAATGATACAAATCATTAATAACTTGCATAGCATGACTTGTTGCTATGGCTAGCTTCACCAATGACAGCTGATTATAATTATACATAACAAAAGCAAGAAGTTATAAGCATGGAAGGTATTCATATAAAACCACAGGTGGCCAGGCTCTGTGTGGGTATTTATTTATTTTTTAATTTTATTATATTTTGCATTACAAATTTACTTTAATTTTTTAAATTATAAAGTATAACTTACTTAGTTTCCTTTATGTATTCTTTATGTATTTGGGGGTGGTTTTAGTTTGACATAATGATATAAAAACATCATGAGAGTAATGGCAAAGCGGGATCATATAAACAGGCAAACAGCCCCTTATTCAGCCAATTGTGCATGCTGCCTTGGGGGGTGAGGCAGCACTTTCCTTGCGATAGTAACTTCTAGTTACTATACATTTATTAGACCGGTTCAAACCCGAGGAGAAATTGCGAAAAATGCAACTATTGGCCCTCTGGCAGCTATAGGCCCCATTAGTCTTAAACCCAAAATAATGTAGCCTGCGTGGGAGTCTGGGACTGCACGCAGGGTAAAAATAATGCTATTTGCAGACTTTAAAAAACTTAATTGAATTACTTCTGATTAAAATATCTCAACAAGTATTCACCCCCCTTTAAAACCGAAACCACCATTGGAATCCTCAAATAATAACCTTTCGAACGGAGGGTCAAATGCCGTCATAACATTACACAAACCAAAACAATCGTATATTTTACTCACCGCTTGGCCAAACATTTTGAATTTGATATCAAGAGAATCTTGAATATGTCTTGAACTTTTCGGTATTCGCCTCATGTCAATATAAGTAAAATACTCCTTGTATTCAAGCGCTTTCGTGTAGAAAATTTCGTTTGAATAGGGCCACTTGAAATATTTATTTTGAATTTTTCAATATATCGGGTTTTTACTCGCACGCGCGTGTCTCATGATAAAATTGTCCAATAAGGAGCTCCTGTAGCCCCATGCACGTGCAAATCACGCTGTAGGGGTAATTTGACCTTTAGAATCGATTTCCGACGTTTCCCGAGTGATGGGATGTAAGCACGCAATGTTTTGGCAAATCTAATATGAATTTCCGGTTGAAGCTCTCGCGTAAAATTTGGATATTTTGAAATACCAAAATAAAAGATGCAAATCTGTAGATATAAGCTTGAAAATAACACTCTAAATAGCGTTTTTGATTGTGAATCGAACAAGACTATTACGAAAAAGACATCTTGAAAGGGGCCGAAGTTATGTTCGGCGAAAGGTATGCCTTAGTAAACATTGTTTACATATTTCGGGATTATTGTGTAATATAATGAAATATGAAGTCGCTTGACCTCTAAAGGTCGTAAATCGCTAAAATATTGACATTTTACTAACTCTATCGATAGGAAATTTCCTACTGAATCGAACAGTGTTATTTTCATCTACATAGCATGCACTGAACCAAAGATATAAATCTCCAAAGAACCAGGTCGGTCCAGTCCTGGTCTAATTGGCACCGGACGAAAAAGAGTTAAATGTATTTATTTATACCAGTAATATGATTAAGCGGATGGTTACAGCATTTCTGAACAGTATTTTTAAACTATTGTTTTCAATTGAGGTTCGATATTCTTTCCCACACCATTTTTTACAATACACTCTCATTCGCTCTTATCTTTACAATCGTTTAGGGTAAATAAATTGAAAAAATTCTACATGGATCATTAATGTACATATTCGCTAATTCATCCAAATATTGAGAATCATCTTTAGTGACATTATTCCTGACACTGTACATCGAGAAGAACGAAAAAATTTTCCATTCATTCCATTTCTCAGTCGGTATCGATAGTTCACTTGAGGTCTCGCATTGAAAGTTGGTCGTAGCATTTGTATGCAGAGCTTACGATTGGCGTCGGGTTTAGAATTGGCGAACTCTCTTATATATCGTATAAACTCTCTTATATATAATCTAGTTGTGAGAGCGGGGTTAACTGAATAACCAACCGTTCCAGGTCTTGAATTCTAAACAATTATATTGACCTATCCTGAACAATTATATTGAAGTCTTTAATTTGAAATTCTAAGTCTTTGCGCTCTTGCTATATCTTAAACTCCAAAATTAAAACACGCATGCAGTCTTTAGTTGTTCTTAGTTAAGGTATGAAAAACCTTCAAGTCATGGAGTTTGCAACGCTTTAATTTCTGAATACTTACTGGAGACTTCAATCTGTTTAGGTCAACTCAATCCTTTGTTGTGCAAACGTGTTGGCACCCATTTATCTGAAGTGTTCAAATTTAGTCAGAATTTGTTTTATGTTCAATTTTCGTTTCCACAACGACAGAATACTAATAATTTACGAGCCTGTCTCTTCAGTTCTTTATAATATGTTGGCGTTGCGATAAGCCAATAAATTGGATGAATAACTTGCAGAGCCAAAAACAATGGTAATGTATACAGGCATGCCTTTACTAAAACACGTTGATCGCATTGTGAACAATGTATGATGAACAAATACGTTGTATTTGATGGCAAGCTGCAGAGAACTAAGGTTGCTATGAATACAAACAGTACTCTTGCTAAGCGGGTATTTTGACGGATAGCTACAGTTCCTTGCTGTGTTGCTGATACATTGAACCTTTTTTTAAGATCATTGTGTCTTTTCCAAAGCGTGTGTAAGATACGTATGAACATGTAAGCAATGAATGCAATTATTACCCAAGATAAACAGACGATAACCGTGACCATTACTTTCAGGTATTTATCAAA
Organism: Paramuricea clavata; assembly: GCA_902702795.2. Classification (NCBI taxonomy): domain Eukaryota; kingdom Metazoa; phylum Cnidaria; class Anthozoa; order Malacalcyonacea; family Plexauridae; genus Paramuricea; species Paramuricea clavata. Next base: position 16,029 of record CACRXK020000858.1, read on the forward strand.
ATCTTCATAGACGATAGGAATAATTATTAGTGCAGCAGTTGTCAGAACCCAATGAATACTGAGGAAAATCATAGTCGTTTTTACCTTTTGTGGATCCATTGACTTAAATTTCAATGGTTTAACAATCATGCCATATTGTGTTAGTGTGAGAAGAAAGACACTTGGATAGTATTTGGGTAAAATTATGGACAACATTATTGCCCCAGCTTTGCGAGTCAAGGTCGTTCTGGATAGACTGGATGGTCTTACGTGGTTGTCGATTCTGGCAACTACACCAAACAATGTGGATAAAACGTTGACTATGGAAAGATTTGCCAACAACAGATCTTTACTGCTTCGTGGTTTTTTATCTGGATTTTTCCATATCATCCAGAACAGTATAATATTTGACACTAAACTCATTCCCAGAATGATGTCGAAAAGAACTTCGATTACTTTAATGTTTTCTTCTGGCTCTATTGGAAAACGGAACCATGCCAATGAAAAGTATCGTGGAGAATTGGAAACGTTTCTTAAATCCGAAGACATCGTGGTCTTTGTCCCGGTAATCTGATACGATGATTAAACTTAACCGGGCCTGACTCAAAACTCCAGAGTCAAATTCAGAGCTTGAGAAGCTGTGTAATCTTCTCAACCCAATACAAGTCAAATCAAAATCCACATGTACTGCTGCATGTATGTAAGTTTTCACTGTTTCAGTGAGGATTTAGCCGACATGCAACCGTGGTTGTGCTTTGGAGCGATCCTTTCAGTTGCCACAGATGAATATATGGAGGCCAAAAATATGTTGATATATTTTTTCGCCACTGCATGAAATTTACATTCCAATTTAAAGAATTGATCCTGTTTCAGTTTTAACGAAATTAAGCTGAAGTAAATCAAGTTGGCAACTTTCCCAGATACAATTCCATAGAGCTGTTACCCAAAAAACTAGATAAGTAAAAAATAAACATATTATTTTAATTATACTCACTGTATGATAATCACTGCATGATAGTGACAACAGGATATATATAGTGTTGTGAATTTTAATTTTAAAGTGATTAATCTTCTAGGTCATATATTCATGCATTTATATGAGCGGCTTTTCACCTTTTCAATTTGCATTAAATAATGTTTTGGAGACTTGAATTGTTTTTTTTTTCACAAGACAATTCTATTACTAGTAAAATAATGCACCCAAGGCAGCTTGACAAATGTTTAGACGTTAGTTACCGATGGTTATAGTTATATCCATCCGTGCATATGCCGAGGAAGACTATAGTATATATATACTTGATATTTTGGGCAAAGCTGTGTCATTTTACTTGTCTACATAAAAACCTCTTCAAATTTGATTGAAATTCCACATAATATGGGCATATCATATCATAGATCAACAGATTCATTTCAAGGAACCGTAAATTACATGAACTATGTATATATTGCCGTTTTATGTACAAATCACCGTCCTGGTAATGAAAAACGCAAAAACTAACAGCGTAATTAAAGCGCCCCACGGTTATCATCCTATAAACGTTTGGCCGTAAATATTGGAAAGTTTTTGAATATCTAAAGGCTTTACCTTAGTCTTACTTCAAGCTGCTATCATAAATGCTATAGTGACAGTGTCCTGTGATGTTAATATAGTAAGTACGGTAATCCCATTCCTCTAAGTCAGCTTTCGATCGCCATGCTCAGGATCTATATAAGCTCTCTGTGAATGTAATGACTAATGTTGTAACTGCGCTCTATATATATGTTCCAATCTTTAAACTTACTTCTGTTTCCAACGATTACCACAAGATTAAAGAATGACTCTGCAACATATAGCCATAGGATGTTATTAATAGTGTATATGTGACTGTTGAAAAGTCTTTGTCGAAATAATCTTCACTCATAAAGACTATTAGACCGGAAAATAAAATGCTATTTGCACTGTTAATACGTCATTTAATGAACTGCAATTAATCTAAGGGTTCTTTATAGAATTTGAAAGAAGACCAAAATAACAACTTTTGCTTCATCAGCAGGCATCTTGAGTTCAACTTTTTCAATATGACGCCATAGAAATGAGTGAAACTAGTGAATTATCAAACAGCGGAGACGAAAGACCTCATTCTTTAGATAAAACTATAAGAATCCCGACTGTCGAAACATCTGAGGACGAAGAAAATTTGGTATCATTTCGACAAAAGATCTCGTCATCCGAAGCTAGCGATAGCGAAGAAACATTGCAGAATTTTCTGGGCAACTCTAGCGGCAACCGTCCTTTGCATTTGTTAAAACGAGCGAGAAGACAGGCTCGTGAATTTGATAAAAAAGGAGAGCTTGAATTAGCTGTGAAAGAACGGATACGAAGTCTTGCTTACTGCAGACTTGTGTATGGAAATGGACATTCGCAGTTAGCTAAGGCATATGGCAAGCTTGGGGAAGCGTATTTAAAACGAAAAGGCTTCACACAACAAGCTTTACTCCACGCTACATAAATTTGAATTTCAAGATGTTTAGACTTACACATTATTTATCTAGTCATTTAACAATATAATATACATATTTATTTTAATATATAGATATTTGTAATTCTATTAGTTACTCAGTCAAACTAGCACTTTGTGTGCTATATCTAAACAGAGTTAAAATAAACTATTATTATTATTATTATTATTAATCACTCTCCGGCTGTTCAGCTGATAGTTTTAAAGAAAGTACATTTTAACAAAATAAATTTTATGTTGTGCAGTTTCCAAAGTTAAGATGAACAAAATCCGCAGCATGGAGTTTAATTAAATACGTAAGCTAAACCCATTATAGAACACAAGTCGTATACGTATAAACATTTGTAAAGGTGACTATATACAATTGCTATGTGCATGCAAATTAGACCGTTCATATAGAGAGCTATGTAACGGATAACAATTGTATCTTACAATACGTATTACGTGAACTTTGAAGAATAAAATGTCGTTAAAAATCGAAACCTATATTCTTGTTTAAATTTTTACCAAGATCCAATATAATTGAAAAGTTTTCATCAACATGAAAGCCGGCAAGACTGCTATGAAAATGATGAGTTTTTGACTTATATTACTCAATTAATGAACTTTCTTATAGTTCATATATGAAAGAGAAAAACACCTGCCTTTTCGTAATAAATAATTTAAAAACCTATAAACGTTAAGAGTTATCATATTTTGAATCATAATGAAGGCAAAATCACCCTTAAAATCTGAAAAAAAATCATATTAATTCTATACTATAATGCATATTCTTCCTCCTCAAAACGTCAATGGCAATGTCTCCGCATTCGCATTTACGGACTCCAAGTCGCACTAGGTTTGTCGTCCATCATATTATCATTTACTTAATCACGATTATGTGATATATGACTAAATTTAAACCATTCTGTATTCGTAAATCTGCTTCTGTATATCAGTGATATAACTCATTCTTTCAATAATTGTTCGCTGTTGAACGAAACCGAATGCTCGGAGAAAAACCCTCAATTTCGTTCAATCCGATCTTGTTCCATTGAAAAACATGTTCAACGCTACTCACCGAATTATTCTGAACTATTTTACAAAAAGTCTTTAAATTATAACGTCAATATTTATCTGTAGGCTTTTTTCTTCATTTCATTATAGACGCCTAGAAATCAGGCAAGTTCTGGCAAGAAGAAGAAAGTTCGCATAGAACTATCCAAGAATACAAGCCACTCGACTCGAGGTATAGTACTTTTCTCTTGAAATTTTTGACTCCGAACGCTATAACCTGGTGCTGGTGCAAAGTTTCATGAAAGGATTCAAAGCTTTGCAGTATCGTAATAACTAGCAAAAATTTAAACGAGTCGGTCATATATAATCATATAATAACTCGCCTCGGTGGCTCGTGAGCCACTTTTTTGTTCTTCCCATATTATGACGTCATACTGTGTATCTATAACTGAACAGACAACGGCAAAATCTTATCTATTTCTTAACTAGGTAGAAGGTGTAACCTTCCAGCGTTTTCGTAATCAATTTCTCCATTTAAACGAATATAACTGGAACGCTACCCTCCAACCGGAAATTTGAAGCCAAACTTTAAGGCCAGTCCCAGTCTTTTCACGCATGCGAGGAGTCCTCAATCAGTCAATCATGATGTAAACACGCGGGTCAAGATTTGGCTTCGAGAAAAAGATAGGCAGTTTATTTGAGGGTAGAGTTCCAGTTATATTCATTTCAATGCCTTTCTCACACCATGCGACCAGGCCTTGTCCGCCGTTTTTGAGTGGCAAACTGAACGGGGAAAGTGGATTGCAATGAAAACACAGCACTATTTTGTTTATATAAGTACTACATTTACTTTACTAAATCACTCTTTCGTTTGTTGCCATCTACTTCCCCGTGCGGTTTTACCTCCTCCGGACAAGGCCTGCTCGCGCAGCGTACGAAAGTGTAATTACGCCAAATAGTTTCCAAGTAGGTGAACTGATGTGAAGCGTTCCTCTTTTCAGTTAGAAAGTCATTTAGAATTTTCTAATTACCTTCGCAAATCCCATGAGGGAATTTACAATATTTTTTTATAATCAAAATTTATATACATAACGTATTGCTTTGCATGCATATATAAAATAGTTGAATCAAAATCCTATTTAACAAATCCTTATTTCCAGGCTGCCAATTTTCCTGGCGACAAGTAACTGTATGATTGGTACTGCTGCGTCTAATTTTGGACTATATAAATATTTTTTGAAAGTTCCCGTTTGACCAATTCCCATAGTTTTTAACAACGATTCACATTGCATAATTTAATTGGCTTATAGGAACATTTCAAATTCCCTCGAGGGATTTGCAAAGAGTTTTCAAAATTGCAAAGGTAATTAGGAAAATTCCAAATGAGTTAGAACCTCAAAAGAGGAACGCTTCACGTATTCACGTAGTTCACCTGCATGTAATAGGTTTATATTCTTCATCGCTATTTCCTGATGTACTCCCCTTCCATATATTCAACTCCTAACTAATCTTCACATATGATACATTTTGCAAGTAAAAACGTATAGACACAAATGAGATGAGGTAGTCGCGCATTCCCCCTTGTAAATGGTTACATTACCAGCTCAATGACAAATCCTCAATATACTATAAATATAATAAACTCTGCAGATTACAGACAAATTCTCAAGTGTAGTCCTGTTGTTCCATTTGATGCAAACAAGAAACCAGTTCAAAGTTCCTTGAAAACCCCACCAACATCAGCAAGTAAGCCAACTATACTGCAAGCTCACCACAACCACGGAAGCGACCTGCTGCAGTGGACTTCTTTTAACAGTATTAAAGAATCTTTGTAAAGATTTTTATCGTATAACTAAATATTCATGTTCTAATATTCATATCCTGTTTTAACATTGCATGACAAATATATATTGCTATATCCTAATCCCTAAAGCGTTTTTTACGCGTGTCTTCAGCATGAAATGAAACATAATAGATAATAAATATAGTATACATGTGAAAGGTTGACTGAAGTCATTTTCGTATGTTTTTGCTCGTCTTAATAAAAAACTTGTGCCTTTTTACGCCTAGATTTTTTCTAGATCAACTTTTGGTGTAAATGCTGGTGGCATGGGGAGTACATCTGTCCAGGCCCCAACCATTTAGGGAAGGTGTAGCCCGCATGTTTGAGTTTAGAACGTAATACGTAATTTCCAGTATTCCCAAAGACAAGGAGATAGACGGTGTATAATGAACTGGTAGTTCTAATGTACGCATAGTTTGTAGACAAGAAAATTTTATCTGTTTGTCTATAATTTTGGACAATATAATTGAAGTATTCTGCTGTGTAAGTCACGTCATTCCCGCCATGTTGGGCAAATTTAGGAAAAAACAGATTCCAAAGAATAAGCTAGCGAAATTTTCGACTTTCCTAATTCTTCGGATTCTGTTTTACCATATAACTACGGTTTTTCTTATATATTTTAGGTAAGTACCTAGATTTCTATATAGTTTATGGTCTTTTGTTGTCTTAATCAACCAATCACAAAGCCTGTTTATGTAAGCACGGGGCGACCCATATTATTTGAAATTGTCAGTGGGCCGTGGTTTTCGGTTGCATTTTCAAAGTATTTTGCTTTGTTGCAATTCAATTTTCATCCAACATGACGAAAACCCCTTGGCCTTGAGATTGGTTGCACACCTAATTAGTATTTTATATGGAATCTATTTTCTGCTTGTGATTATTGGAGTTCATATATACTGTACATTCAGTGTGATAGTATAAACACACATGACTTTGCATTTCATATCCCTCTGAATGGATCGAGGAGGTAAGAATCTTGTAAAGGTTTGGGATGCTACTGCGTACAACACCTAATCCAACTCTGTTTTCCCAGCTTTGGTAGAAAATTACCTTATATTAATAAAAATCACCTTGAAGCCGCTTCACTAACAGCTCACTTAAGATTAATCAAGGAAGACTACAATATACCTGATCCATTTTACTGTTGTTTATATTGTTGTTTTGATATTCTTTGGAATTAAACTGATCTTATTTTTCATGCAGTATCACCTTGAGGCTGCTTCGCTGACAGCTCACTTAATATTAATGGAGGAGGTAAAGTACACTGATGATCTGATAAAGTATCGTATGACATTCTTTCGATATTATCTGAACTACAGTATATACCTGATCCTTTTTCTGTTGGTTATTGTTGAATTTTATTTACTTTGGGAGTAAACTGACATTGTATTTCCATTGTATTTCATGTACAGTATGACCTTGAGGCTGCTTTGCTATTAATTCACTTAGTCCTGACGGAGGAGGTAAAGTATCATATGAAATTCTTTGTACACTACTATCTGAACTACAATAAGATAAAGAGTGTAAAGTTCATACAAAAAAAATCAAGAAAAGTGAAGAATGGAAACAACATGATGATGTTGAAGGTGATGCTCGTATGTGCGACATGGATCCATCCGCTGGCAATGAACGCGTCAAGAAGAAAAGAAGTCGGAAGAGAGGAACTTTGAGTCAGGATTGTGCTACAATGGCAAATGGTAGCAAAGGATAGTATAGCCATTTACGAAGATAGTGAAATGAAAGAAGAACATGATAAGCAGTTTCTGAGCGAATGCGTGGAAGACACGAGCAAAACTGGGAAGAAGGTAAAAGGTAGGAAACGGAAAGGTGATAGTAAAACTGGTAGTGAAGAGAATATTCCTACGCTAACTGAAGATGTGAAATCTATAAAGAAGAGAAAACGAGGCAAACCTAATGGAAACAAACTATGTGATGAAACCCAAGGAGGTGATACTGTTGATAAACATAGCAAAAAGAAAAAGAATAAATCTGTTGTCCAGGACAGCAGTGAGATAGCACCAGTAGGAAATGAAAATGATGTGAAAGATAAATTATCCAAAGAAGCAGAAGCGTCAGGAAATAAAGGGTCAGACGTTATGAACATCACCCGCGATTCTTCAGACGGATCGTATTTAAGTACACTCCGGAAACAGGCGCAAAATGTGACATCTTTGGTGGGAAACGTTGTCAAAACCGAAATATTTAAGGGTCTTTAAGAAATCAACTTTGCAAGATACAAATAACACGAAGAGGAAAATTAAAGATACGCCAAGAATTGTTTCGAGTGCAGATAGTTTGTGTCAATCTGATTTGGGCTTAGCTGCTGAAACAATTATTGAGACACCAGAGGAAGCCACCGAAATTGCAAAAGGTGACGATATTAATCTGACTCCTGACTCGATGCCATTGGCCGTGTTTCTTCGCCACGCACAGAAGAAGGTAACTCAGGAAAGAAAAAAAAATGATAATTACACAAATCGTAAGAACACAAATCGTAGTACAGTAATAAAATGGATAGAGTGCAATATGGGAAGAAAGCACTATAGGTCTAGGGAATTGTTGAACGATTATTGAAATAGCAGGATTTCGGGTATCTCACTTGTAATACATTGACATTGACAAGTTGGACACCCCCCAATTGTCTAGACATAACATGTCATCACGTTTATAATCGATAAATATACTCATTGTGAGTTCAACGTTAATGGCGTAACACTGTTTATTACATGGTGTCAGGAGAAACTACAATCATGGAACATATGAAGCCTATGGGTCCTTTAAAAATGGACGGAAATGTGGCAGAAAACTGGAGGAAATGGAGACAACGCTGGAATCTTTACGCGAAAGCCAGTGGAGCCGAACGAAAAGACGAAGAGATTCAGTGTGCAATTTTCCTTCACACAATCGGAGAAGAAGCATTGGAAATCTATGATACTTTCACCTTTACTGAAACTGAACAAGATAAGATCGAGCCGCTCATTCAGAAATTTGAGAGCTACTGTACACCAAGGAAAAACACGACATACGAGCGATATATATTTAATACGTGTGTACAAAACGGAAGAAAACTCGATGCATTTATACTTGACCTTCGCAACAAAGCAAAGACCTGTGAATTTGAATCACTACAGGACAGCTTAATTAAAGATAGAATCGTTTGCGGAATCGACAGCAACAGCATCAGAGAGCGTTTGCTCCGAGACAACGACCTCACGTTGGAAAAGGCGATTAGCATCGTTAGAGCCGCAGAAACAAGCAAGACCCAAGTACAAAAGTTAAATAATCCTTCGCTTGAAGTAGAATCAATTCACAAGAATTTCGAAAGAACCTCTCACCGTAAATACCAGAGGGAAGAAACGAAACCAAGTAGAAATGTCGGCAAAACACAGTCTTGTTCGCGTTGTGGCTCAAATCATGCACCAAAACAATGCCCAGCGTTTGGACAAACATGTCACAAGTGTCACGGAAATAATCATTTCGCCAAAATGTGCCGCTCGAAAAACCTCAACACTCAAATGTCAGAAACACGCGTACACGAAGTTCGAAAAGAAAAAACTACCGATAATTCTAGTACGGAGGAAGACGAATTGTTTATCGCAGAAATTGCGACAACAACCGCCAAAATTGTATTAATAACTAACCTCAAAGTTAACGGCAAAAATGTAAATTTCAAAATAGACACTGGCGCTCAGTGCAATGTGTTACCCGAGGAAATTTTCGACGGAATTAAGCAGAAACCACAACTCATCGCTACTGGGACAAAACTAACAGCATATGGAGGAGCACAGGTTCCGGTGAAAGGAAAATGCGTTTTAGAAATCGAGAAAACTGCAGACCGGAAAACGGAAGTGGAGTTCTTTGTTGTCAAGGCTCCCAATGGCAAAGCACTGATTGGCAAGGGTGGGTAGTAGCGAAGTAGTTGTAGTTCGCTACTGTAGCGAACTACAATTTTCAAGTAGCCAGTAGTTTTTGACTACTTTTTTAAAACAGTATAGCGAACTACATTTTGCCTAAAAGTAGCCAAATAGTTGACTACTTTTCAAACAGCGAATCGCTATTCGCTACTTTTTAAAATTGTTAGCAACCGTTCATAGATAAGACACGGTTTGCTTAAAAGATTATTTTATACAGTAAAGATTATTTTAGCGCAATGAAAAGTGGCACTCTTGAACACTGCAGTGCTTATAAAAATGTTGCTTTGAGCCTTTTTGTTTACTGTTGCTACTCGTAAGTCGATTTGTTATAGGTTATAATACAACCTGAGCTAGTGGATGCTCCAAATACCGTAAAACTAAAAAATATAGAGTAGCGAAATAGCGAAATAGTTCGCTACATTTTTTAAGCAGTAGCTGTAGTCAGTAGCGAACTACCTTTGTTCAAAAGTAGCAGTAGTTGTAGCTGACTACATATTTTTGAAGTAGCTGTACTTATAGCGAACTACAAAAATTTTGTAGTCAACCCACCCTTGTTGACATGCCCAACTGCTACTGGCACAAAAAAACTTGATGAAGAATCATCCTATATCTGTGTGCATTCAACACACCGTTCGGTCGATACAAGTTCAATCGCATGCCTTTTGGCATATGTTCTGCATCGGATGTAGCGCAGAAAATGGTAGATGATGAATTTTCTGACATCCCTGGTGCACTAGCAGTACATGATGACATCATAGTCTCAGGTGCCAACACAGAAGAGCATGACATAGCTCTAGAGAAAGTCCTACATCGAGCAAGAGAACGAAACATAAAATTCAACAAGAAGAAGATCCAACTACGAGTCACTGAAGTGAAATATCTTGGCAACATCGTTAGTGCTAAAGGATTCACTCCTGATCCTGAGAAGATTAAAGCCATTGTCGAAATGCCTCTACCAAAGAGCAAGCAAGATTTACAACGCCTATTAGGAATGGTGAACTATCTTTCACAGTACATACCCAACATGTCTGAGATCACTGCGCCACTGCGTACCCTTCTCAAGAAAGACATACAATGGTCCTGGCACAACGAACACCAGAAAGCACTCGAAAGAATCAAGAAAGTCCTCACAAGCAGCCCAGTTTTGCACTTCTACGACATCGATAAGCCTGTTATCCTCCAAGTTGATGCGTCACAAGGTGGACTGGGTGCATGTTTAATTCAGGAAGGACACCCAGTAATTTATGCATCCCGATCACTCACCAATGCTGAGCAGCACTATGCTCAGATAGAGAAAGAGCTGCTCGCAATCGTATTCGCATGTGAACGTTTCAACCAATTCATTTATGGGACACAAGTTACAGTACACAGCGACCACAAGCCGTTGGAAGCCATCATAGCTAAACCATTATCACAAGCACCACCGCGAATTCAGCGTCTTCTCATCCGACTACAGAAGTATCACCCAACAGTAAAATATGTTCCCGGGAAATTCCTGTTCATCGCCGACACTTTGTCTACAGCGTACTTACCAGAAGAAGGAGAACAACAGGAACTTAATGAGGACATTGAAGTAATGGTGCACAGCATGGTTACAGCAATACCAGCATCTCCTGAGAAAATGGCAGAGCTTAAGGAAGAAACAGCGAATGATGAAACGCTACAACAACTTAAACAGCAGATGGTTCAAGGTTGGCCTGATCGCAAGCATGAAATCCCGCAAAACTTAGCTACCTACTGGAACATTCGCCATGAGCTGAGTGAAGCAGAAGGTCTGATCTTCAAAGACCACCAGTTAGTCATACCTACAGCAATGAGAAGCAATATGCTCAACCTGATACATAAAAGTCATCTCGGGATAGAGAAATGCAAAGCACGCGCAAGAGCAATCCTTTTTTGGCCTGGAATGTCAAAAGATATTTACAAGAAAGTATCAAAATGTGCTACTTGCGCCACATATAGAAGAAGAAACCAGAAGGAACCGATGATAGCACATCAAATACCTGAACGACCATGGAAAAAGCTAGGAACTGATCTGTGTGAATGTAAGGGCAAGAATTACCTCGTTGTAATAGATTACCATTGGCCCTCTGGCAGCTATAGGCCCCATTAGTCTTAAACCCAAAATAATGTAGCCTGCGTTGGAGTCTGGGACTGCACGCAGGGTAAAAATAATGCTATTTGCAGACTTTAAAAACTCCTGACTGCTGTTTATTTTTGAAAACGTTTACCTGTACTTAATTAAAAAAAAATGGAAAAAAATTTAAATGTATTTATTTATACCAGTAATACGGTTAAGCCGATGGTTACACAGCATTTCTGAACAGTATTTTTAAACTATTGTTTTCAATTGAGGTTCGATATTCTTTCCCACACCATTTTTTACAATACACTCTCATTCGCTCTTATCTTTACAAGCGTTTAGGGTAAATAGAAAAAATTCTGGATCATTAATGTACATATTCGCTAATTCATCCAAATATTGAGAATCATCTTTAGTGACATTATTCCTGACACTGTAGATCGAGAAGAACGAAAAAATTTTCCATTCATTCCATTTCTCATTCTCAGTTGGTATCGATAGTTCACTTGAGATCTCGCATTGAAAGTTGGTCGTAGCATTTGTATGGAGAGCTTACGATTGGCGACGGGTTTAGAATTGGCGAACTCTCTTATATATCGTATAAACTCTCTTATATATAATCTAGTTGTGAGAGCGGGGTTAACTGAATAACCAACCGTTCCAGGTCTTGAATTCTAAACAATTATATTGACCTATCCTGAACAATTATATTGAAGTCTTTAATTTGAAATTCTCTAGCTAAGTCTTTGCGCTCTTGCTATATCTTAAACTCCAAAATTAAAACACGCATGCAGTCTTTAGTTGTTCTTAGTTAAGGTATGAAAAACCTTCAAGTCATGGAGTTTGCAACGCTTTAATTTCTGAATACTTACTGGAGACTTCAATCTGTTTAGGTCAACTCAATACTTTGTTGTGCAAACGTGTTGGCACTCATTTATCTGAAGTGTTCAAATTTAGTCAGAATTTGTTTTATGTTCAATTTTCGTTTCCACAACGACAGAATACTAATAATTTACGAGCCTGTCTCTTCAGTTCTTTATAATATGTTGGCGTTGCGATAAGCCAATAAATTGGATGAATAACTTGCAGAGCCAAAAACAATGGTAATGTATACAGGCAAGCCTTTACTAAAACACGTTGATCGCATTGTGAACAATGTATGATGAACAAATACGTTGTATTTGATGGCAAGCTGCAGAGAACTAAGGTTCCTATGAATACAAACAGTACTCTTCCTAAGCGGGTATTTTGACGGATAGCTATAGTTCCTTGCTGTGTTGCTGATACATTGAACCTTTTTTTAAGATCATTGTGTCTTTTCCAAAGCGTGTGTAAGATACGTATGAACATGTAAGCAATGAATGCAATTATTACCCAAGATAAACAAACAGACGATAACCGTGACCATTACTTTGAAGTATTTATCAAAATCTTCATAGACGATAGGAATAATTATTAGTACAGCAGTTGTCAGAACCCAATGAATACCGAGGAAAATCATAGTCGTTTTTACCTTTTGTGGATCCATTGACTTAAATTTCAACGGTTTAACAATCATGCCATATTGTGTTAGTGTGAGAAGAAAGACACTTGGATAGTACTTGGGTAAAATTATGGACACCATTATTGCCCCAGCTTTGTGAGTCAAGGTCGCTCTGGATAGACTGGATTGTCTTACGTGGTTATCGATGCTGGCAACTACACCAAACAATGTGGATAAAACGTTGACTATGGAAAGATTAGCCAACAACAGATCTTTACTGCTTCGTGGTTTTTTATCTGGATTTTTCCATATCATCCAAAATAGTATAATATTTGACACTAAACTCATTACCAGAATGATGTCGAAAAGAACTTCGATTACTTTAATGTTTTCTTCTGGCTCTATTGGAAAACGGAACCATGCCAATGAAAAGTATCGTTTCTTAAATCCGAAGACATCGTGGTCTTTGTCCCGGTAATCTGATACGATGATTAAACTTAACCGGGCCTGACTCAAAACTCCAGAGTCAAATTCAGAGCTTGAGAAGCTGTGTGATCTTCTCAACCCAATACAAGTCAAATCAAAATCCACATGTACTGCTGCATGTATGTAAGTTTTCACTGTTTCAGTGAGGATTTAGCCGACATGCAACTGTGGCTGTGCTTTGGAGCGATCCTTTCAGTTTCCACAGATGCATATGGAGGCCAAAAAAATGTTGATATATTTTTTCGCCACTGCATGAAATTTACATTTCAATTTAAAGAATTGATTCTGTTTCAGTTTTAACCAAATTAAGCTGAAGTAATTCAAGTATATAGGCAACTTTCCCAGAACTATTCCATAGAGCTGTTACTAAAAAAACTAGATAAGTAAAAAATAAACATATTATTTTATACTCAATGCATGATAATCACTGCATGATAGTGATAACAGGGTGTAGTGTTGTGAATTTTAAAGAGATTAATCTTCTAGGTCATGCATATATTCATGCATTTATATGAGCGGCTTTTCACCTTTTCAATTTGCATTAAATAATGTTTTGGAGACTTGATTTTTTTTTTCATAAGCAAAATAATGCACAAGGCAGCTTGACAAATGTCTAGACGTTAGTTACCGATATTTATAGTTATATCCATCCGTGCATATGCCGAGGAAGTACTATTATAGTATATATATATACTTGATATTTTGGGCAAAGCTGTGTCCTTTTACTTGTCTACATAAAAACCTCTTTAAATTTGATTGAAATTCCACATAATATGGGCATATCATATCATAGATCAACAGATTCATTTCAAGGAACCGCAAATTACATGAACCATATATTGCCGTTTTATGTACAAATACTGGTAATGAAAAACGCAACTAAAGCGCCCCGCGGTTATCCTAATAAACGTTTGGCCGTAAATATTGGAAAGTTTTTGAATATCTAAAGGCTTTACCTTAGTCCCGTGTGTTACTACTTCAAGCTGCTACCTAAATGCTATAAATCCTGTGATGTAAACATATATAGTAAGTACGGTAATCCCATTCCTCTAAGTCAGCCTTCGATCGCCATGCTCAGGATCTATAAGCTCTCTGTGAATGTAATGACTATAATGTTCTAACTGCGCTCTATATATATGTTCCAATCTTTAAACTTACTTCTGTTTCCAGCGATTACCACAAGATTAAAGAATGACTCTGCAATATATAGCCAGAGGCTGCAATATTATTAATAGCTAGTGTATATATGTGACTGTTAAAAAGTCTTTGTCACAATAACCTTCACTCATAAAGAATTAGACCGGAAAATAAAGTGCTATTTGCTCTGTTAATACGTCATTTAATGAACTGCAATTAGGCCTAATAAAAGAATTCTTTATAGAATTTGTGAGAAGACCAAAATAACAACTTTTGCTTCATCAGCAGGCATCTTGAGTTCAAATTTTTCAATCACTCTCTGTTCAGCTGATAGTTTTAAAGAAAGTAGATTTTATTAAAATAAATTTTATGTTGTGCTGCTTGTGCAGTTTCCAAAGTTAAGATGAACAAAATCCGCAGCATGGAGTTTAATTAAATACAAGTCGTATAAACATTTGTAAAGGTGGCTATATATACAATTGCTATGTGCATGCAAATTAGACAGTTTTATAGAGAGCTATATGTAAAATAGCATTTGTATCTTACAATACGTATTACGTGAACTTTGAAGAATAAAATGTCGTTAAAAATCGAAACCTATATTCTTGTTTAAATTTTTACCAAGATCCAATATAATTGAAAGGGTTTCATTAGATGAAAGGCGCTGTGAAAATGATGAGTTTTTCACTTATATTACTCAATTAATGAACTTTCTTATAGTTCATATATGAAAGAGAAAAACACCTGCCTCTTCGTAATAAATAATTTAAAACCTGTAAAACAAACGTTAAGAGCTATCATATTTTGAATCATAATGAATGCAAAATCACCCTTAAAATCTGAAAAAAATTATTAATTCTTCCTCCTCGAGACATCAATGACAATGTCTCCGCATTCGCATTTCCAGACTCCATGTCGCACTGGTGTTTGTCGTCTATTATATTATCATTTACTTATAGTGATATATAGGACTAAATTTAAACCATTTTGTGTTCGTAAATCTGCTTCTGTATATCATTGATATAACTCATTCTGTCAATAATTGTTCCCTGCTGAACGAAACCGAATGCTCGGAGAAAAACCCTCAATTTCGTTCAATCCGATCTTGTTCCATTGAAAAACATGTTCAACGCTACTACCGAATTATTCTGAACTATTTTACAAAAAGTCTTTAAACTATAACGTCAATATTTATCTGTAGGCTTTTTTCTTCATTTCATTATAGACGCCTGGAAATCAGGCAAGTTCTGGCAAGGAGAAGAAAGTTCGCATAGAACTATCCAAGAATACAAGCCACTCGACTCGAGGTATCGTACTTTTCTCTTGAAATTTTTGACTCCGAACGCTATAACCTAGTGCAAAGTTTCATGAAAGGATTCAAAGCTTTGCAGTATCGTGATGACTAGCAAAAAGTTAAACGAGTCGGTCATATATAATCATTGCTGCCTACTACTGCAGAGGCAGCATACTAATTCTGTCGGTCCCAGGCTTTCCGCGAGTTATGTGGAGGAGACAGGGAGAAAAAATCGAGATTTTAGAACAATGGATTGATGACGTTTTGTGACGTATGATTCGTTTCAGTGCATAACTTCCGGTTTCTTCCCGAATCAGTCTCGTGGTCAACCTCGTTCCCAGGGTCTTTCTTAGAACGGCGCGAGGCGAAGGAAAGACCCTGGTTTCGGCTGGTCACGTGTCACCCAGATTCTAATATATTTACGTCTTTCAATGAGCACTGTTTAGCCTAGTACTGTGTTTATACCACATTTATAAATTTTATAAACAGCTTTCGTTTTGACACAACTCACAAGCTTTAAATTTTCTGCTTTATATATATTCTTAATAATACAAGTGAGATTTAAATTTTTTGCTTTGTGGAATAGAATACCGTTCTTTTTTTAATGGACAGCTCGTACTGATCGTCTCTATCATATCCAGGATTGCTTGTGTGTAAATAGCCTACATGTATCACTATATATGCCACTATCAAATAAATATAGAAATATAAATGAGCTTATTGAACTAGAAATAAACAGATGATTGAGACACAATGAAAACTGTTAGTAGCCTTAGTAGAAGTAGAAAACTCGAAAATTTATGTGTATTCGTATGGCAGGCTGTGCGCGTCTGACACTGTAAATTTGTGATGTAGATTATAGCCTAGTTGTCTGTATATTAGGAAAACATTATCCGACCAAGAAAAAGGCTAAAGCCTTACTATAATTAATGAATACGAATTATGTACTAAATCCAAAATTTTAAAGATAAATCACTGACAGACATTTCTCTGTTGCCATAGTATCAAATGTTTACATTTGCTGATATTGGGCTCTACTCTCTAGTCCTAGACAATACAATACTGTTTATTTTAAAAATCTTATAAACAAGACGTGCAAAGCATAGCAACGTTTACAAGAAAGGACAAATCTAATGCGTGTTTTAAAAACATTACATATGTGAAAAGCCCATACACTGTGAAAAGCCCATAAAGGTCCACAAACGTTTGTTATAACACCGCGCTGATAATAACACGAGAGAGCACTGCGAGTAACGATTTGCTTGGTTTCTTGACTTGACTGTTGGTAAAAATGTAAGAATGTTCTTGTATTAAAATTCAAAGCAAAAAAATAAACAAAAATTAGCAAGTATTTTGAACTTACTGGAGTAGTTGGCAAAATTTTTGTTTTTAACTGTTTGTAATTTGATACTTTCACCACACCCCCTCGGGCGATCAATTTTGGACGAGGCACGTGACCAGCCGATACCAGGGTCTTTCCTAAAGACCCTGGGAACGAGGTTGTCTCGTGGTGTGGCTGGCAAGTTTAATAAGGGGTCCTGCTACCAAAAGAATTTTAAAAAATTCAAAAAATTTTTTTTGGTCTTAAAATCATCATTAGTATATGTAGATGTCTGTGAAAGCAAAAATATGCCTGGTAGAACTTTGCTTTCTCACAGAATTTCATCTTTTTAAAAAGGTAGGCAGCCATTTTTCACG
The DNA here is from genome assembly GCA_902702795.2 of Paramuricea clavata. Classification (NCBI taxonomy): domain Eukaryota; kingdom Metazoa; phylum Cnidaria; class Anthozoa; order Malacalcyonacea; family Plexauridae; genus Paramuricea; species Paramuricea clavata. The sequence continues at coordinate 33,440 of CACRXK020000858.1, forward strand.
TTGCCATGGAAACTGGTTAGTGTATTTTATTTGTTATGCCTTGTTTCTTGGTTGTTTGTGGGCGGTTTGAATTTTTTTTTGCTGATTATGTAAATCCACAACCTGAGGGACTGGTAACAAGTTAAGGCCTGGTCGCATAGCTATTCTAGACCACATTTCTCTTCACTGTTCGAAAACATTGCTATATAGAGCTGAAAACACATCAAAGATTCACACTTTGTTTGTATTTTATTTTATTTTGTTGCTTGTTGGTATCTGAAAATAGTCTCTTAGAGATTATATTTTCTTTGCAATGCTAAAAGTATAAAAAAGCGGCAATTTCGCGGCCAGAGTCGATGGGATGTTGACACATCAAATTCAAACAACAGCGTGTACACCAGTGCTTGCTTCTGTATGAAAGGTAACAAGTCAGAGTAATGAAAGAAGCGAAGATTTTGATGGGGCCACATAGCTATAGACTGATTGAGCTGTCAAATTTAGTCAGTGCGTTTCAGCCTTTACATAAATTGGCATCTGGAGGAGAGTTGAGAGTATAAAATGAAGACGAGGGCCGTAGATTGGGAATAGCTCTGTGATCAATGTAGAGTGTTCCAAATGCGAAGTCAAGATCGACCTTCAAACCTCTGGGAACAACAACCAAGTGTGGAAACCCCAAAATACCATGGACACAAACAGGAGTATGGTTTACTCAGGAATGGAGATGGGTGTAGGAAGAGAGGCTATGTCAGTTATGTGTGACATTTTCAATATCCCCCCCCCGGCCTTGCCATCATAAAGCTAGGGACCAACATGTTGCTGCACTGTATGTGGCCCACAAGAAAGCTGTTGTGGAACAGTCACAGAAGGCAAGAAACAAGGTGTTTTCACTTCATCGCTCTGATGAAACTGATGTCGCAGAGATTGCGGTGAGCTATGATGGTACGTGGTCCAAACGAGGATACACAGCCAATATCGGGGTTGGTTTTGTCATCTCGGTTAAAACTGGTGAAGTGCTTGATTTCCAATTCGAGTTGAAGCTGTGCTCATCAGAGTGTATAGTACAGCAAAGAAGGATCTTGGTGAAGATTCTGCTGAGTATGCCATTTGGTACGGTGGGTGATAATGAAGTTGACTTTGATGATGAAAATGACTATCCGTTAGCCAGATTTGCTCATAATGATGAGTCTAATGACACTGATGATGCACCATTGGCTCAATTTGCCAGTAGAAATCAGGAAAAGTGACTGTGACATTCTTGCAATGATAAGTGTTGACTTTGGACAGGTACATTGCACCCAAACATCAGAAAACACCAGCATCATTGTTTACTAACTTTAAATGGCGTTTTCCCAAAAAACGTACTTTGGCTAGTAGCCGTTACTTAAATCCTATCTTCTCAAAGAGTATTTAAGCAATCTTGCTGATTTTTTCTGAGATTGTTCTTTGGATGTTTCTGCACAAATTAATGGATGCTTTTTACACTCTGATCAAAATTGAATGTTCTACACCAAAATTGGTACTGATGAGTAAGATCCTTACCTAATACTTGTTGTCATGGCAACAAAATAGAGAGTTAGACAAAAAGCATCCATTATTTTGTTCACAAGGATGTAATCTATCACTCAACTTAAATTCATCAAGTATGCATGCTTAGATTTTGACTAGATAGATTTTAAATATAGAAAGTTGAAAATTCACTTCTCTGGTTTGCAAGGTTGTCATACATTTAAGTTTTTTCTTGGGAGGTCATCTGTGATAATATTTGTGTAGAGCATGTTATAAGCTTCAAAATGATATATGGCATGTTGCATATGCATTAAACCATAATAAGATAGAGCCGATGATGCATCATAGGTTCGCGAACAAATAATTCAGCAACATTTTTTCCAAAAATATCGAAACTCTTTCCGTTTTGGGTTGTCGTTTCAAAGTAAGTTATCCTGAAATATGTTTATATTTATCTTGAATTGCTATAGGTTTTACAGTAATATACATCGACTGTATTTACATATACAACATTTCTGTCTACAGTATTATTTTAAAATATGAAGCAGTTAATAACTTATTAATATATACATCGACTGTACTTACATTTACAACATTTCTATCCCTTCTAGGTGTATATTTTGGTGTGTGTTCGCGGGGATATTTTGGTCAAATCAAATCAAAGGGGACCATTCATTTTATATGTTTCAAAAGCAGTGAAGTGTGAGCTCGCTGTACCTGTATTAATACCAAACTTGGTGAGCTCGCTGTACCTGTATTAATACCAAACTTGCTACTGCGAAGTGTGATCTCGCTATAATATTTAATACTAGCGAAGTGTGAACTCGCTATATTTTTATATTTTATACTAGCGAAGTGTGATCTCGCTAGGGATTTTTATATTTTATACTAGCGAAGTGTGATCTCGCTAGCTGGGCAATCGTTGGCAATAATAAAGTTGTTTCGTGTTGTCAAAAGATCAAGTCATCAAGGTATTGTATATCAAAAGTTACAAATATATAGGTTGTGTGTCAATAAGAAAATTGCCATTACAGTAAAATGATTATGATATACAGTAAAGCCCCGCATAAAAGTTCAGTGAATTTTGACTTGCTTCACATAATACTTTTTTATATTCTACATATTAAATAGGAACTGTTGTTGCATAAAACTATTGCTATGACACTAATATGATTGTTGTGACATATATCCAAACTTAAAAAGTTTTTAAAAACTTGTATTTTGGGTGCTTAATTGCCAAAATTTCAGACTATACCTAATTGCCTCGACAGACATGCACCACTACGCAGATCTAAAATCACGCGCCCTCCTGCGCCCTGGTTAAATCACAGTGATGTGAAACAACTTCAAAAAGAACGAAACGAGCTCAGATATTTGGCTCACAAAACAAACCTGAGTCATGTCTGGAATAAATTCCGTGAAGTAAGAAACACTATACAGACAAAGATTAAGAAGGTCAAGAGAGCATTCTATCAGAAAGCATTATCATAAAAAAACCCGAAAGAACTTTGGAAAGTAATACACCGCATACTTCATCCCAATCCCAAACCTATAAATGCGGATCCCGACCAATTGAACAGCCACTTCAGCTCTACCTCGCAACGTCTACTCGGGTCAGTGCCGACTTCCCCAAGTGCTTTGCAAGAACTAGTAAACTCATTACCAGTCTGTATGTCCAACTCGTTTAATTTTTGTCCTGTTGCCCATAGTGAAGTACTGAGTCTGTTAAGAACAATAAGATCTGACTGTTCGACAGGAATTGACCAGATTCCGGTAAAATACCTTAAGATGGCAGCTGATTACATCGCCTCACCATTGACCTATATCATCAACGGGTTTATTGCAAATCACAGCTTTCCAGATGTTTGGAAGACTGCACGTGTGTCACCTATACCCAAAGTAGCCTCTCCGACAGAGTTAGACCATTATAGACCAATTTCTATTCTCCCGGCTCTTTCCAAAGTCTATGAACGCCTCATTCTAAATCAAATTGTAAAATACATCGACCAGCATAATGTATTAAACGAGAATGTTACTGGCTTTCGTAAAGGCCATGCCACCTCATCTGTCCTATTACGAGTAAGAGACGATGTATTAAAGGCTATGAAAAAAGGAGAAATTACTCTTATTGCATTCGCCGACTTCTCGAAGGCGTTCGATACAGTGGACTTTGCCGTAATAATAAAGAAACTTCATGCCATTGGCTTTTCACATTCATCGTTAAATTGGATTCTTAACTACCTTACTGGTCGGAAACAACTTGTTCAAGTAAATGACAGCCAATCTGAACTAGAAGACGTGTTGTTTGGTGTTCCGCAGGGATCGATATTGGGTCCCATGCTTTTCAACCTTTACGTCAACGACCTCCAAAATGATTTTACCTGCAGGTGCTTCCAATACGCCGATGATACAACAGTTTACCGTAGTTGTACTCCTAAAAATCTCAGTCAATGTGTGCAAGAAATGAATGACAACATACAAACTCTCGAAACTTGGGCCACAGAATCCAATCTCTTGTTGAATGAAAATAAGACTAAGCAGATGCTGATAAGCACTCGACAGATGTCAAGAACTCATAATCTCGGAGACATCACGCCACCTCTTACCATAAAGAATATATCCCTTGAAAGAGTTGAAAATTTTAAATTACTCGGTACGTGGCTTAGTGAGGATCTCAAATGGTCACATCATGTAAAGGAACTTGTCTCGTCTTGTTATGGAGTACTTTCAACCTTGTGCAAAATTCGGAATATGACACCCCAACATACTAAAAAGCTATTAGCAGAAAGTCTTGTACTTTCTAAGTTAAACTTTAATGATGTCGTTTGCTATCCTCTCCCCGCATATTTACAAAAGAAAATGCAACGTGTGCAAAACGCTGCTGCCAGCTTCGTCACTAATCGTTATTGTTCAGGAAAAGATGTCTTGCAGCTTGGATGGCTTCCAACCTTGGAGAGAACTCAATTAAACCTCCTCAAGCATACTCACCGAGCAATCTACAACAAGGACTCTTGTCCTGAGTACTTAACCCTGGAAGTATATAACCCTGGAAGAACGCCACGCTCTAATGCAGCACCACGATTGTCGATTCCATTAATAAAAGGAACTTTCCAGGAGACAACAGCGAACTTATTCAATGATCTTCCCCCAGAAGTACGATCATGTGCAGACTTAAACGTATTCATGAGGGAAGTGAAACAATTACTGAAATCCAGAGCATTCCTACGCCTTGAATAGACTTATTTGTATTGTATTAGTGCAATGTTTCTTCTTATTAACAATTTAGTTTAAATTTATAACAATTATTAACAATTTATATATATTTAATTTTTTTCAGTTACGCAGATGTAAAGCTACCATGTAGATAAGCTGCAATAAAGTCTTTATTGTTATTATTATTATTTACTGTATATCAAATAACTTATGCATAATGAAGTCTCAAGGCTTGATGCCTGCGAGAAATACTGGTCTTAATAGTCATGACCTGCTAGGGACAATTTTGATAGTGGCCATTTGCAATTGTTTTATTTTCCTGGTGCGATGACTACTATTAAATCGAGCAGTATTAATAATGCTCACAATTTCTTTCTTATTATATATATAGTCATTACAAATAATGGTCATCTGAAGCTGATGTATTAAACAAAAATGTCAACAAAATAGATTTTGTCTCCCGATTGGCAGATTCATTGTTCAGTTGTTCTACAGTAGGGATAGCCTTGAAGGTGCCATTAAAATGATACAGTAGTTGGGACAAAACTGACTTCAAAGGGCCTGTTCATATGGGCAAAAGTTATCTCGGTTTAAGGCCCTGTTCACATGATCCAGGGATAAACAACTGCCCCGCGACAAGTCATTGACCTGGGGTACTGATATCTTCTGTTCACATGAACAAAGCTAGGGCGGGTCATGCCTATAGACACATTACGCGGGAATCATAAAATATTCCCGCCAATGGGAAACGGTGAAATATTGCTAAATAAAAAACGTTCTGATAAATGCAAGTCGTTATTTTTTGTTATGATATTTACAAATAGAACGTACTAGTTGATTATCAGCCGTAATAAAATGTGCTCAATTCATTGTTTCTGGTTGACCAGATCAAATTCTTTGAGTAACATACTACATGATATTAGCGACAATTTTATTTCAATATTTTTAGAATCATCACTTATAGATTTCTAATGATATTGTCAATCAAATACTACAAGTTTTTGTGGAGTCCAACGTGCTCTAAATGTAATTTTAGCCGCGATTTTGATCGTTTCACCAAAATTCAATTATCCCGGGACAGTGTTCACATGAGGAAAAGTTGTCCCAGCAAGGCGAGTGTCCCTGTCTACAGAAGTGAGGCACTCGGGTCAATTCTTGTCCCAGGACAAGTAAAATATCATGTGAACAGCACTATTCTTTCACACAAGACAATTTTTGTCCCGCGACAATTGCTTGCCCCGAGACATAACGCTGTCCCGGGTTCATGTGAACAGGGCCTAAGGAGAAAACTTTTCGACTAGCCAAATACTTTTGTTCTGTTCACATGGAGAAACTTTACCTCGCTTACCGGGTAAAGTTTCCGGCTGTGACGTAGCGCTGAACATGAATTGAATTGAAAAGTTGCTGACACAACAGAAAGTTATCCCGCTAAGCGGGAAAGTTGTGTTCATATGGGAAAAACATCCCGGTCACCGAGATCTTGGTACACGGAAAAAGTTGTTGTCTCATATGAACGCAATGTAACTTTTCATATTATTTTCATACCAAGGTGAGATCTCGCTTGTAAACTTGTTGAAAAGTTTTCTCGCTAACACGGATAACTTTTGCCCATATGAACAGGCCCTTACTGGTAGTATTTTTATGTATGAAATTTTAATTAAATTCTACATATCCAATGATTCATTCAAGTATTATTATTGTTTGTTATACATGTTATTGTACAGTATTCAGTGGCAAGCTAGCCATGACAACTGGTCATGCTAAAATTGCCAATTAACCATTAAAAATGTGCATAGCATGACCTGTAGATTTTCACAAAGTCCTTCCTTTTTTTAGAACGAAGGAATTTTCAAGGAAGTAATTTCTTTAAGAGTAAGGAATTTTTGGAAGTCAATAGGATTTAATAGAATCATAGAGATTATAAATAACACTAGAAGAAGCATCGCAATCTTGACATTAGGCAAAAAAGGAATCCTGCTATTGGGGGCAAATTCCTGCATGTGTACTTGTGTTCCCATTGGTGAGAGCACGATTTTATATCCGGGACCTACATTTGTCCCCCCCCCCTCCCCCCCCAACAGACGTGTTCCCAAATTTTTGACCACAGTGCCTCTTCTAGTGTTATTTATAATCTTTATGATTAGAATATCTAGCTGACCTTCGACTTTGTGCAAGCTGTTTTCGTATTCAAATTGCACTTTTCCTACCTCCTGGTGTCTTAAGGGTGCCTTACGTGCTTGTGTGATGGAAGACGGGTTGAGGCAGCATTTTCCTTGCGATAGTAACTTCTAGTATAATAACTCGCCTCGGCGGCTCGTGAACCACTTTTTTGTTCTTCCCACATTATGACGTCATACTGTGTATCTATAACTGAACAGACAACGGCAAAATCTTATCTATTTGTTAAACAGGTAGAAGGTGTAACCTTCCAGCGTTTTCGTAATCAATTGGCGTAAAAATGACGCATTAGCCCAAGGGAGCACGCCAGAAATATTTGTGTACATTTATACTAACCTTTTAATTACATGTAAATGTTTTCAATTTTCATCGGGCGCCATTTTGAATGTTGAAAGCGGTATTAGCTTATCGCAGGCGCAATAATTTATGTTCATCTTTGACAGTAATTTATGTTACACGATGATACTCCGAAGGGCGACCGAGAAAGATCCGAAATTTAAAATAAGGCGGAGAAATAATAAAAAATAAAGAGGGGAGTGAAACGGCCGAACTAATTATCCACTGATGCTGGTTGACTGTTGCTAGGAACATTTGATGTTGCTAGGAACAAACCGGAAACAAAATGAGACCTACTATTACAGGAACCACTGAGTATTTTAATATAATATACTGTAGAACAACAAATATAATGTAATATTATACCTCAAATTCAAATTGTCCAATGAGGAAGCTTAGTTTGTACCACGTGAGCATGAAATTAATCGCGATATCACGCCTTACGTCATCAATTAGCGAGCCTGCGTTCCCTTTGACAATGTTCCACCCACTGAGCTATGGTTCCACCCCATGTTCCCCGGGGAACATGGGGTGGAACATTATTCGCGTAGACCACGCGGGACAACACGCTTAACAACAAGATGGCCGACAAAACATAAATAGTATTAATGAGTGATGAATAATTCAATTTTTAACCTAAAACCTGGGGCTTTTTCAAACCTAAAACCCGGAGCTTTGTCATTAATATTCCAAACGATATGTGATTCGAAAGAAAAGCGACGATACTTGCGTTAATCCGAAAATAAAACACCGTATTCACGAAGGTATGTGTCAAGTTTTTAATTTTCAACTTTGAGGCTTTTAATTTTCGGTATAATATATCATTTATAGACCCTCCGCTCGGTGGATTCGGCGAAATATTACCCTCAGTGATGATATTTCCAAATATTATCACTTCGGGTAATATTTCGCCGAATCTCCCTCGCTCCAGGTCTATAAATGATAAATATACTGTAGAAAATTATTTTCGGATTTACCGTTGATTTATATTTGATCTACTATAATTAGTTCAAGCGAGTCACATTAGTTAACAATTATTCGCCGAAGGCGAGGTGATTATCGGTGAATAAAAACCGAGACGAAGTCAAGGTTTTTATTCACGATAATCACCGAGCCTGAGGTGAATAATTGTTTTAGTATAATTTCATAGGTGATTATTTGGAAAAAATAAGAAAATACACAATTTCTTTGTCATTTAATTGACAAAAAGGCTTCGGCTGCCATTTTGAAAATCGCTTAGGTGATTATCACGTAATAATCACCTCAACGGCAACCAATCAGCGTGGAGAATTTTCAATAATCACCTATGTAATTATACTAAAATATATTATTAAAATTGGGGACAATGGCGAGAGTTTGTATATCAGATTAGATAAACATCGGCTGCTCGTGTTTTAACGTGCTTAAAAAACGACCCATCATATGAGTTCATTGGCGAAGTAATTTTAAAAATAAACATTGTCTAACCCGAGAAAATCGAAGCTGAAGTTTATGTATTTAATGAGGACAATTTACAAATCTATTATCCGACGATTTACATACATTGATTTAACATTCATTTCTTTTGAATTTCCTTCATGAATTATTAATACTGTATTTTGTGTCCAGCATTCGCAAATGTTTTTGTTTCTCTGCTGTCGAAAATTCACTGCTTGCGAGCAACGATGCAAATCAATACAAGTTTTGATATATTTCAGATTCGACAGTTCTTGGTCAACGAGCATGGCCAGATAACGAAATGGGATATACGCATTGTCATTGGCCAATACCCCATCACGTGTTCGGCCGTTTCACTCCCCTCTTTATTTTTTATTATTTCTCCGCCTTATTTTAAATTTCGGATCTTTCTCGGTCGCCCTTCGGAGTATCATCGTGTAACATAAATTAATGTCAAAGATGAACATAAATTATTGCGCCTGCGATAAGCTAATACCGCTTTCAACATTCAAAATGGCGCCCGATGAAAATTGAAAACATTTACATGTAATTAAAAGGTTAGTATAAATTTACACAAATATTTCTGGCGTGCTCCCTTGATTAGCCTTTCTCCATTTAAATGAATATAACTGGAACGCTACTCTCCAACCGGAAATTTGAAGCCAAACTTTAAGGCCAGTCCCAGTCTTTTCACGCATGCGAGGAGTCCTCAATCAGTCAATCATGATGTAAACACGCGGGTCAAGATTTGGCTTCGAGAAAAAGATAGGCAGTTTATTTGAAGGTAGAGTTCCAGTTATATTCATTTCAATGCCTTTCTCACACCATGCGACCAGGCCTTGTCCGCCGTTTTTGAGTGGCAAACTGAACGGGGAAAGTGGATTGCAATGAAAACACAGCACTATTTTGTTTATATAAGTACTACATTTACTTTACTAAATCACTCTTTCGTTTGTTGCCATCTACTTCCCCGTGCGGTTTTACCTCCTCCGGACAAGGCCTGCTCGCGCAGCGTACGAAAGTGTAATTACGCCAAATAGTTTCCAAGTAGGTGAACTGATGTGAAGCGTTCCTCTTTTCAGTTAGAAAGTCATTTAGAATTTTCTAATTACCTTCGCAAATCCCATGAGGGAATTTACAATATTTTTTTATAATCAAAATTTATATACATAACGTATTGCTTTGCATGCATATATAAAATAGTTGAATCAAAATCCTATTTAACAAATCCTTATTTCCAGGCTGCCAATTTTCCTGGCGACAAGTAACTGTGTGATTGGTATTATATTGATACAATTTTTTTACTGCTGCGTCTAATTTTGGACTATATAAATATTTTTTGAAAGTTCCCGTTTGACCAATTCCCATAGTTTTTAACAACGATTCACATTGCATAATTTAATTGGCTTATAGGAACATTTTAAATTCCCTCGAGGGATTTGCAAAGAGTTTTCAAAATTGCAAAGGTAATTAGGAAAATTCCAAATGAGTTAGAACCTCAAAAGAGGAACGCTTCACGTATTCACGTAGTTCACCTGCATGTAATAGGTTTATATTCTTCATCGCTATTTCCTGATGTACTCCCCTTCCATATATTTAACTCCTAACTAATCTTCACATATGATACATTTTGCAAGTAAAAACGTATAGACACAAATGAGATGAGGTAGTCGCGCATTCCCCATTGTAAATGGTTACATAGCCAGCTCAATGACAAATCCTCAATATACTATATATATAATAAACTCTGCAGATTACAGACAAATTCTCAAGTGTAGTCCTGTTGTTCCATTTGATGCAAACAAGAAACCAGTTCAAAGTTCCTTGAAAACCCCACCAACATCAGCAAGTAAGTCAACTATACTGCAAGCTCACCACAACCACGGAAGCGAGCTGCTGCAGTGGACTTCTTTTAACAGTATTAAAGAATCTTTGTAAAGATTTTTATCGTATAACTAAATATTCATGTTCTAATATTCATATTCTGTTTTAACATAATTGCATGACAAATATACATTGCTATATCCTAATCCCTAAAGCGTTTTTTACGCGTGTCTTCAGCATGAAATGAAACATAATAGATAATAAACATAGTATACATGTGGAAGGTTGACTGAAGTCATTTTCGTATGTTTTTGTTCATCTTAATCAAAAACGTGTGCCTTTTTATGCCTAGATTTTTTCTAGATCAACTGTTGGTTATTGTTGTTTTGATATTCTCTGGAATTAAACTGATTTTATTTTTCATGCAGTATCACCTTGAGGCTGCTTCGCTGACAGCTCACTTAATATTAATGAAGGAGGTAAAGTACACTGATGATCTGGTAAAGTATCGTATGACATTCTTTCGATATTATCTGAACTACAGTATATACCTGATCCTTTTTCTGTTGGTTATTGTTGAATTTTATTTACTTTGGAAGTAAACTGACATTGTATTTCATGTATCACCTTGAGGCTGCTTTGCTATTAATTCACTTAGTGCTGACGGAGGAGGTAAAGTATCATATCAAATTCTTTATACACTACTATCTGAACTACAATAAGATAAAGAGTGTGAAGTTCATACAAAAAAAAATCAAGAAAGGTGAAGAATGGAAACAACATGTTGTTGAAGGTGATGCTCGTATGTGCGACGTGGATCCATCCGCTGGCGATGAACGCGTCAAGAAGAAAAGAAGTCGGAAGAGGGGAACTTTGAGTCAGGATTGTGCTACAATGGCAAATGCTAGCAAAGGATAGTATAGCCATTTACGAAGATAGTGAAATGAAAGAAGAACATGATAAGCAGTTTCTGAGCGAATGCGTGGAAGACACGAGCAAAACTGGGAAGAAGGTAAAAGGTAGGAAACGGAAAGGTGATAGTAAAACTGGTAGTGAAGAGAATATTCCTACGCTAACTGAAGATGTGAAATCTATAAAGAAGAGAAAACGAGGCAAACCTAATGGAAACAAAGTATGTGATGAAACCCAAGGAGGTGATACTGTAGATAAACATAGCAAAAAGAAAAAGAATAAATCTGTTGTCCAGGACAGCAGTGAGATAGCACCAGTAGGAAATGAAAATTATGTGAAAGATAAATTATCCAAAAAAGCAGAAGCGTCAGGAAATTAAGGGTCAGAGGTTATGAACATCACCCGCGATTCTTTAGACGGATCGTATTTAAGTACACTCCCGAAACAGGAGCAAAATGTGACATCTTTGGTGGGAAACGTTGTCATAACCGAAATATTTCAGAAATCAACTGTGCAAGAAACAAATAACACGAAGATGAAAATTAAAGATACGCCAAGAATTGATTCGAGTGCAGATAGTTTGTGTCAATCTGATTTACGCTTAGCTGCTGATACAATTACTAAGACACCGGAGGAAGCCACTCGATGCTATTGGCCGTGTTTCTTCGCCACGCACAGAAGAAGGTAAAAGCTAATACTGAACCAAGAACTCACAAGGAAAGAAAAAAAATGGTAAGTACACAAACCTTATAGTACAGTAATAGAATGGATAGAGTGCAAAATTGGAAGAAAGTGATAGGTCTAGGGAATTGTTGAACGATTATTGAAATAGCAGGATTTCGGGTATCTCACTATCCTCCTGCGCAGACGTTGGGGCAGTCTGCGCAGGAGGCTAGTATATTCGATAGAACTAATTGTTGAAGGGATTTCGTAGATGGAAATTTCGAGTGTAATTTTTATACATTTATTAAACCTAACCAGGAGCAGTTGCGAAAAATGCAATTATAGGCCCTCTGGTAGGAATCAAACCTGGGGCACTGCGATTCCGGTGCAGCGCTCTAACCAACTGAGCTACAGCCTACAGAGTCCAGTTGTCGAGCTCTAATCACAAGTTTATTTATAATACTAAGGTGATGCCAATGTAAGGTGTATTGCTGAAATATCTGGGGCCGGTTGTATAAAAAAGTGATTAAAGTTAACTATGATTAAGTGCAAACGTCATCCAATAAGAAGCGCGTATTTGAGAGTTAATCACTTTTTAACTACAAAATAGTGATTAAAAAAGTGATTCAGAGTTTTATACAACCAGCCCCAGGACTTCATATGCAGGCATGTCACTCGATATAACTAATTGTTGAAGGTATTTTGTAGATAGAAATTTCGAGTGGAATTATTATACATTTATTAGACCGAACCAGGAGCTGTTGCGAAAATGCAACTATTGGTCCTCTGGCAGCGATTGGCACCCAAAATAATGTAGCTTGCGTGGGAGTCTGGGACTGCACGCAGGGTAAAAATAATGTTATTCGCAGACTTTAAAAACTCCTTACTGCTGTTTATTTTTGTAAAATGTATTTATTTTTATACCAGTAATACGGTTAAGCAATGGTTACACAGCATTTCTGAACAGTATTTTTAAAATATTGTTTTCAATTGAGGTTCGATATTCTTTCCCACACCAAATTTTACAATACACTCTCGTTCGCTCTGATCTTTATCAAACGTTTAGGGTAAATAAATTGGAAAAATTCTGGATATAATGTACATATTCGCTAATTCATCCAAATATTGAGAATCATCTTCAGAGATATGAAAAGCAGTTTCATTGACATTATTCCTGACACTGCGATCGAGAAGAACGAAAAAATATTCCATTCATTCCATTTTTCATTCTCAGTCGGTATCGATAGTTCACTTGAGATCTCGCATTGAAAGTTGGTCGTAGCATTTGCATGGAGAGCTTACGTGATTGGCGACGGGTTTAGAATTGGCGAACGACGATTGGCGAACTCTCTTATGTCGTAAACTCTCTTATAATCTAGTTGTGAGAGCGGGGTTAAATAACCAACAGTTCCAGGTCTTGAATTCTAAACAATTATATTGACCTATCCTAAAGTGAACAATTGTATTGAAGTCTTTAATTTGAAATTCTAAGTCTTGTGCTTTTGCTATATCTTAAACTCCAAAATTAAAGCATGCAGTTTTTAGTTGTTCTTAAGGTATGAAAAACCATAAATCATGGAGCTTGCGACGAAGTCGCTTTCTGAATACTTACTGAAGACTTCACTCTGTTTAGGTCAACTCAATCCTTTGTTGTGCAAACGTGTTATGGTACTGAATTATCTGAATTCGTTTGATGTTCAATTTTCGTTTCCACAACGACAGAATACTAATAGTTTACGAGCCTGTCTCTTCAGTTCTTTATAATATGTTGGCGTTGCGATAAGCCAATAAATCGGAAGAATAACTTGCAGAGCCAAAAACAATGGTAATGTATACAGGCAAGCCTTTACTAAAACGCGTTGATCGCATTGTGAACAATGTATGATGAACAAATACGTTGTATTTGATGGCAAGCTGCAGAGAACTAAGGTTGCTATGAATACAAACAGTACTCTTGCTAAGCGGGTATTTTGACGGATAGCTACAGTTCCTTGCTGTGTTACTGATACATTGAACCTTTTTTTAAGATCATTGTGTCTTTTCCAAAGCGTGTGTAAGATACGTATGAACATGTAGGCAATGAATGCAGTTATTACCCAAGAAATACAGACAATAACCGTGACCATTATTTTCAGGTATTTATCAAAATCGTCATAAACGATAGGAATAATTATTAGTACAGCAGTTGTCAGAACCCAATTAATACCGAGGAAAATCATAGCCGTTTTTACCTTTTGTGGATCCATTGACTTAAATTTAAACGGTTTAACAATCATGTCATATTGTGTTAGTGTAAGTATAAACACACTTGGATAGTATTTGGGTAAAACTATGGACAACATTATTGCCCCAGCTTTGTAAGTCCAGGTCGTTTTGGATGGCCTTACGTGGTTGTCGATGCTGGCAATCACACCAAACAATGTAGCTAAAAAGTTGACTATGGAAAGATTAGCCAACAACAGATCTTTAGTACTTCGTGGTTTTTTATCTGGATTTTTCCGTATCATCCAGAATAGTATAATATTTGACACTAAACTCATTCCCAGAATGATGTCGATAAGAACTTCGATTACTTTAATGTTTTCTTCTGGCTCTATTGGAAAACGGAACCATGCAAATGAAAAGTATCTTGAAGAATTGGAAATGTTTCCTAAATCCGAAGACATCGTAGTCTTTGTCCAGGTTATCTGATACGATGATTAAACGTAAATGACTGATTTTGTTGACTCAAAACTCCAGAATCAAATTCGGAGCTTGGAAAGCTGTGTGATCAGTCTCGACGCAATACAACGCAAATCAAAATCCACGTGTACTGTTGCATGTATGTAAGTTTTCACTGTTTCAGTGAGGATATAGCCGACATGCAACTGTGGCGGCTGTGCTTTAGAACAATCCTTTTAGTTTTCACAGATGAATATGAATATGTTGATACCGGGTGGCGCAAAAAAAAGTATAACTGTTTGATTACATATAGCTCAAAGACCATAAGCAGTAGAACCCAAAATCGAGTTGCATTGCATCCAGCGATGTCTAACTTAAATTTTGGTATACTCGACAGGCATTTTCGTCCAAGATTGACTGAGATATGAGTGTTTAAACTTTTGTTAGCAAATTTGAAACGGTCACAAATTAGCTAAAAACGGCCTATTAAACTGATTTTTAGCTAATTTGTGACCGTTTCAAAATTGTTAACAAAAGTTTAAACTCTTATATCTCAGTTAATCTTGGACGAATATGCCTGTCAAATATACCAAAATTTAAGTTAGATATCGCTGGATGCAATTAAACTCGATTTATGGTTCTACTGCTTATTGTTTCTGAGTTACAAGTAATCAAACAGTTGTACTTTTTTTTGCGCCACCCGGTATATCTTTTTGCCACTGCATGAAATTTACATTCCAATTTAAATCATCAATCCTGTTTCAGTTAACCAAATTAAACTGAAGTAAATCAAGTATACGCAACTTTCCCAGAACTATTCCATACGACTGTTACTCAAAAAACTAGATAAATAAGAAATAAACATATTATTTTATACTCATGCACTGCATGATAATCACTGCATGCATGCATGATAGTGGCAACAGTTAGTATGCAGCATAGTGTTTTTTAAAGAGATTAATTTTCCAGGCCATATATTCATGCATTTATTTGAGTGTCTTTTCACCTTTCTAATTTGCATTAAATATGTTTTGGAGACTTCAAATTGGTTTTCATAAGACAATTCTATTAAAATAATGCACATGCAAGGCAGCTTGACAAATCAGTGTCTATAAACGTTAATATTAGTTACCGATATTTATAGTTATATCCATCCGTACATGCCGAGGAAATAGTATATATACTTGATATTTTGGGCAAAGCTGTGTCACTTTACTTGTCTACATAAAAACCTCTGCAAATTTGACTGAAATTCCACATAATATGGGTATATCATATCATAGTTAACAGATCCATTTCAAAGAAACATAAATTACATGAACCATGTATATTGCCGTTTTATATACAAATACCGGTAATGAAAAACGCAAAAACTAACAGCGTAATTAAAGCCCCGCGGTTAAACGAGGATGAGAGTGACGAGCGCTCAACCTCGTAGAGGAAAGAGCCTGGGAACGAGGTTGATGAGTGCTGTGTATGCAGCCTGGTATGCAGGCATGAATTAGCGCGCTTTTGACGTTGTCAACCAACCAACATTCTTGACCCAGTCTTTTAACCACAAAATAAAGATATCCATACAGAAGGGCCACTTACGTCGGAAGCTTTGACGTTTTTGTCCTCGCGCATGTCGTATTACGCATGTTGGCCGCCATTTTCCCAGCCAGTCAATAACATTTTCTGGCCAATAAACACGCTGTACTGGCTGGCAATCTCGTTCCCTGAGCCTGCAATCCTCGGGAAGGAACGTGAGGCTCTAGGATAATCCGTTGCCGGAAGCCAGGAATCCTGGCTAGTCTGGCTAAGATTGAACTGCGCATTCCATATCAACGGCCAATCAGATTCCTCCCTGAAACGGATTATCCCAGAGCCTCGTGTTCCTTCCCGAGGATCGCAGGCTCGGGTAACGAGATTGTACTGGCTGGCTGCTCCGCCTTCTGGCCAATAAACTGCATATTTTTGCATAAAAAAACGAGGACACGTTGCACCGAGTGGCCCTTCTGCATGTCACTGATCTTTATTCTGTGTTTTTCACGTTACCCATGCCGTTCGTGCTGTCAACTGAACGTCGCTTGCTTAAGCTCGCTATTGTTAGAAGCGACATTTCAAACGCTATAGTCTATAGATTAACAAAACAAAGGTTTGATGAGTTTTCTAACTATGGTTTGAATTAAATAGAATACATGATGTTCATGGGAAAGCATTGAGAACAGCTAACCAAGGTCACGTGACTGCCAACTCTCATGCATTCAGTCATCGTTGTTTGATCCGCGAGCTTAAGTCTTAAGACTGCATGTAGTGATTTGGTGAAGATCCTAATAAACAGTCAGTAGTGTTTTGGTGAACATCCTAATAAACTTTTGGCCCAAAATATTGGAAAGTTTTTTGAATATCTAAAGGCTTTACCTTAGTCCCGTGTGTTACTACCTCAAGCTGCTATCTAAATCATAGATAATCTAAATGCTATAGTGACAGTGTCCTGTGATGTAAAACAGTAAGTACGGTAATCGCGTTCCTCTAAGTCAGCCTTCGATCGCCATGCTCAGGATCTATAAGCTCTCTATGAATGTAATGACTAATGTTAGATCTAACTGCTCTCTCTATATATATTCCAATCTTTAAACTTACTTCTGTTCCCAGCGGTATACGACAAGATTAAAGAATCAATGACTCTGCAACATATATAGCCAGAGGCTGCAATATGACTGTTAAAAAATGTGTGTCACAATAACCTTCACTCATAAAGAATTAGACCGGAAAATAAAATGCTAATTGCTCTGTTAATACGTCATTTAATGAACTGCAATTAATCAAAGAATTCTTTATAGAATTTGTAAGAAGACCAAAATAACAATTTTTGCTTCATCAGCAGGCATCTTGAGTTCAACCTTTCCAATCACTCTTCTGTATTAAATATCCGCTGCGACCAGCCGTGCTCTGTAATCTATAAAGAGAGTTTATATATACCCTCGCTCCCCCACTTCTATACTATAGATGCCTATATCTAGATAGTTTTAAAGAAAGTAGATTTTAACAAAATAAATTTTATGTTGTGCAGTTTCCAAAGTTAAGATGAACGAAATCCACAGCATGGAGTTTAAAGATGATTTCCACTCCGTTCTGCGCATTATGCAGTTCTGCTCATAACAAAGGGGGACCCCCAGATATAAACATTGCCCAAATTTTGCATTTTTCGAACTTTTTTGAATTAAAACGTAGAGTTTATATTCATTTACAAGTATAGCGAACCAGAGAAGTGTTAGATATTCAGTTAGTATATCTTATTTTACAAATATAGCAGTTCAAAACGTTAACAAAGTTCGCGCATGTGCACAGGAGTGGACATCATCTTTAAATACGTAAGCTGAACCCAATAGAACACAAGTCGTAGCAATTGTATAGCCACCTTTACAAATTGTCAAATGTTTATACGTGCATGCAAATTAGATCGTTTTAGAGAGAGCTATGTAAAATAGCATTTTTATCTTACAATACATTTTACGTGAACTTTGAAGAATAAAATGTCGTTGAAATTCGAAATATAACGATTTTCTATTTTCTTGTTTAAATTTTTACCAAGATTCAATATAATTGAAAAGGTTTCATCAAGATGAAAGGCACTGTGAAAATAATGAGTTTTTGACTTATATTAATTATTATCAATTAATGAACTTTCTTATAGTTCATATACGAAAGAGAGAAACACCTGCCTTGTCGAAATAAATAATTTTAAAACCTCTAAAACAAACTCTATATGTTCGCGATCATATTTTGCCAATCATAATGAATAGTGCAAAATCATCCTTAAAATATGAAAAAAATTATATCATTTATACTATAATTCATATTCTTCCTCCTCGAGACATCAATATCTCCGCATTCGCATTTCCGGACTCCAAGTCGCACTAATGTTTGTCGTCCATTATATTATTATTTATTTAATCACGATCATGTGATATAGGACTAAAGTTAAACCATTTTGTGTTCGTAAATTTGCTTGAGTATATCATTAATATAAGTATATAACTCATTCTGTCTATAATTATTCCCTGTTGAACGAAACCGAATGCTCGCAGAAAAACCCTGATTTGGGGCAAGGCGTTGACTGACATTTCACCGATGAATGTCATGAGTCCGCAACGAAAATGGAATCCTTGTTCTCAATCCGATCTTGCTCCTTTGAAAAACATGTTCAACGCTACTACCGGATTATTCTGAACTATTTAAAAAACCGAAAGTCTTTAAATTATGGCGTCAATGTTTATCTGTAGGCTTTTTTCTTCATTTCACTATAGACTGCTAGAAATCAGGCAAGTAATTCTGGCAAGAAGAAGAAAGTTCGCATAGAACTATCCAAGAATACAAGCCACTCGAGGTATAGTACTTTTCTCTTGAAATGTTTGGGTGCATAAAAAGTAAGCTATTTACTTGTTTAATTCGGGGGTTTTCTTTTTATTATATAAAACAACTGATAGATAAGATTTTGCCGTTGTCTGTTCAGTTATAGATGCACAGTGTGACGTCATAACATGGGAAGAACAAAAAAGTGACCCACTCGCCTCGGCGGCTCGTACCACTTTTTTGTTCTTCCCATATTATGACGTGATACTGTGTATCTATAACTGAACAGACAACGGCAAAATCTTATCTATTTGTTAAATTGGTAGAAGTTGTAGCCTTTCAGCGTTTTCGTGATTAATTGGCGTAAAAATGACGCATTAACCTTTCTCCATTTAAAGGAATATAACTGGAACGCTACCTCCAACCGGAAATTTGAAGCCAAACTTGAAGGCCTGTCCCAGTCTTTTCCCGCATGCGAAGAGCGCTCAAACAGTTAATCATGATATAAACACGTCGGATCAAGATTTGGCTTCGAGAAAAAGATAGGCAGTATATTTGAAGGTAGCGTTCCAGTTATTTCATTTCAGTGCCTTTCTCACACCATGCGATCAGGCCTTGTCTGCCGTTTTTGAGTGGCAAACTGCACGGGGAAAGTAGATTGTAACAAGCCAATAGTAATTCAGTAAAATGAAAACGCAGTACGTGCACTATTTTGTTTAT
This sequence comes from Paramuricea clavata, assembly GCA_902702795.2. Lineage (NCBI taxonomy): Eukaryota > Metazoa > Cnidaria > Anthozoa > Malacalcyonacea > Plexauridae > Paramuricea > Paramuricea clavata. The sequence continues at coordinate 53,207 of CACRXK020000858.1, forward strand.
ATAAGTCAGTAAAACCAGCTCAATGACAAATCCTCAATATACTACTATATATATATAATAAACTCTGCAACAACCCCACCTTTCTTGAAAACCCCACCAACATCAACAAGTAAGCCAACTACTGCAAGCTCATCACAACCACGGAAGCGACCTGCTGCAGTGGACTTCTTTTAACAGTATTAAGGAATCTTTGTAAAGATTTTTATCGTATAACTAAATTATTCATATATTCTGTTCTATATTCATATTCATTGCATGACAAATATATTGCTATATCCTAATTCCTAATGCATTTTTTACGTGTCTCTTAAGCATAAAATGGAACATAATAGATAATAAACATATAGTGCATGTGGAAGGTTGACTGAAGTCATTTTCGTATGTTTTTGTTCACCTTAATCAAAATTTATGCCTTTCTACGCCTAGATTTGCCTAGATCAGCTTTTGGTGTAAATGCTGGTGCCGTGGGGAGGTGCGGCTGTACAGCTAGGCCCCAACCACTCAGGGAAGGCGGAGCCCACATGTTTGGGTTAGAACGTAACACCCTGAAGTCAACAACGTGACTGTGTGTGTGCAATATATACATGCTTGTGTTAAATGAGTGCATTTATAAATTATAACTGTATGACTCATTAATATTCAACTGAATTTTGATCCATTATTTGACTTTTCACAAGGGGAGATGAATAAATACAGCAAGATCTCAGGGTAGTCAGGGAGATGTATAAATTTCAAAGTACTTGAGAAAGCTCTATAATTTATAACCGAAGTAGTATGCGTTTACCGTAGACAAAATAAGAGATGGGAAACAATTCGGAAAATCAGGGCGCAGCATGAGGATCTTTTTCCAGTATTCCCAAAGACAATGAGATAGACGGTGTATAATGAACTGGTAGTTCTAATGTACGCATATTTTGTACAATAAAATTTTATCTGTTTGTCTAATTTTGGACAATATAATTGAAGTATTCACGTCATTCTCGCCATGTTGGGAAAACACAGATTCTAAAGAATAAGCTAGGTAAATTTTCGACTTTCCTTATTCTTCCGAATCTGTTTTCCATAACTACGGTTTTTCTTATATATTTTGGGTAAGTACCTATAGTGTATAATAACATGAACGCGTTTTTAGTGTTCATGACCCTGATTTCTATAGTTTATTGTCTTTTGTTGTCTTAATCAACCAATCACAAGCTAGGCCTGTTTATGTAATCACGGAGCGACCCATATTATTTGAAATTGTCGACGGGCCGTGGTTTTCGGTTGCATTTTACAAAGTATTTTGCTTTGTTGCAATTCAATTTTCATCCAACATGAGAAAAACCCCTTTGACCTTGAGATTGGTTGCACATCTAATAAGTATTTTATCTGGAATCTATTTTCTGTTTGTGATTATTGGAGTTTATATATATATATACTGTACATGCAGTGTGATAGTATAAACATACATGACGTTGCATTTCATATCCCTCTGAATGGAGGAGGCAAGAATCTTGTAAAAGTTTGGGATGCTACTGCGTATACAACACCTAATCCTACTCTGTTTTCCCTGCAGCTTTGGTATAAAATTACCTTAATGCTTTTTTTATTAATAAAAATCACCTTGAAGCTGCTTCACTAACAGCTCACTTCAGATTAATCAAGGAAGACTACAATATCCTGATCCATTTTAATGTTGGTTATTGTTGTTTTGATATTCTCTGGAATTAAACTGATTTTATTTTTCATGCAGTATCACCGTGAGACTGCTTCGACGACAGCTCACTTAATATTAATGAAGGAGGTAAAGTATACTGGTGATCTGGTAAAGTTTCGTATGACATCGATACTATCTTAACTACAGTATATACCTGATCCTTTTTCTGTTGGTTATTGTTCAATTTTATTTGCGTTTATTGGCTTAAACTGACATTGTATTTCATGTATCACCTTGAGGCTGCTTTGCTACAAATTCACTTAGTGTTAACGGAGGAGGTAAAGTATCATATGAAATTCTTTGTACACTACTATCTGAACTACAATACCTAAATCCTCCATCGTTTTTCATCTGTTCCGAAAGTTCATCCTCAGGTGCTTTGATCTGAATCAAACGTGGCTCTGGATGTAATATCCTTTCTCGTACTTCAATACTTAATATCTTCTCGATATCTTTTAATTCCCTACTTAAGCTACACATCTGCTCAAGCACATCCTGAACCTCATTCACCAGACTGACTTCCTCAACTAAAGGATTATCATCTGTCCTGAGAAAGTTGGTGTCATCCAGAGTTTTCCGTGTCTTCGGTAAGTCGTGCGTGGGTGAACAATCATTCCTGGAGACATTTGCTTCTTTCTGTGTAAGTTTTCCGCCATTTCTTTGCTTCAAACGCGGTATTTTAGCTCGTTCTTCCTTAAGACGGATATGCTGTTGCCTAATTTCGTATAGTTCGTTCTCCAGAATCTTTTCCATGCATTCCATTTTACTTTCAAATGCATCCCTTTCTTCCCGGCTCTCAAATTCAATTCCGTACGCTTCATATACTTGCCGGTTTGGTATGCAATAATTACACCAGTTTTCTGAATACTTTTTATATTCATCAAATACCTCGCTAAAATTTTCCTTCTCAGAGAAATGGACATGTCTATTTTGTTCTTCTTTAGCGTAAATTTTCCAACGGTCTTGTGCATGTTGTTGTCGATAATTGTAAGTTTTGTCTTCGTACCCGTAAACAATATTCTTGAACGCATGCCATCTTCGTCTAAAACAATAACATAAGGACATCTATGAAAATTTTGCTGCATACCAAATGCGGCAGCTTACATCTTGCAAAACTGATCATTCCTTTCCTGGGTTATTACGAATTTACCTCGATAGGTTATATATTAGGAATTTATCTCGGTCAATTTGAATACGAACATGTACATTGTGGGAAAGAAAGCGAACGATATATACGACGCACGCCGAGTGCAGGTGACCGCGCTTGTAAATGTCAAAACAGGTACAACAGTTGAAAAACGTGAATTAATGTATTTTGTATATTCGTGTACAATAATAATTGTATAATAAGTCCGTAATTGTAAGTTTGTATACGGTGATAATGATTTTTGTGCAAAATTTCGCAAAGCTTTCGATCCATAATCCAGGAGGTTTACCAGTATGAACATGCATGAGATAATATGATTTGAACGTGTTCATTGTAGACATTGTAGTCTTGTCGGATTATTCGGAACATGAATAAATGTTCAGGTGTTTTCGTAAAAAAATCGTTGACGTGCATAGTGAAAGCTTGATGACGACGACGCGCACGCTGACCAGAAACAGAATTAATTTTTTTGACCCGGCAGGGCCGCATATTCGGAAGTAGTACAACCGGGCTCGATGTTTGTTAGCATAGCTTCTAGTGTGACAGCTATCTTTCTTCTATACCAGTAGATTTGAACAGGTGTATGCATTGATCATATTTGTTCATCTTTGTTCGAATTGGAACAATATCAACATTATACAAATCATACTTATGATTATGGAATCTTCATTAATTTGCGAGTGATGAACATCTTATACCTACTACTTTAGTATGTAATATATATTACTCGGTTAATGTGATACAATATAATGCGTGAATAATAAAATGTAGATCGAGGTTTTTGACTCGTTCTGATTCGATGCAGAATATTGAAAAGGCAACCGAGAAAAGTTCATATGAGAAGATTACAACTTTCGAAGCATTTTGGAATATTTGTAACACAATCCAAGGTTTACCAATTCTTTCAATTGCATATGTGATCCAGTGTGGTGGAATTGTTTCCCTGATTTCCCTCATTGCAGTCTCCTGTACTTCATGTTACACAAGTTATCTGATAGTGGCATGTATGTACATCTGTGATGACGAGGGACATGTAGTGCGTGTTCGTCGCTCGTTTGCTGACATTGGAAGTGCTGTATGGATGAAAGGAGGGGGCACCCTAGTTCTGGTAACCCAACTTGTCCAACTAACACTGATATGCTCATTATATCCATTTATTGTTGGTTCAGTCCTAGATGCACTTTTCTGCCAACTTGGAATACCTTTATGGATTTGGATACTACTCAGTGCTCTACCTTTCTTGCCCAATGCATTTATTACCAATTTATCCCAAGTCGCGTGGAGCAGTATTGTAGTAATAGTTTCCGCTGGAATTATATTTGCAAGTGTTCTAGTGTACTGCGTTGCCTATATTGATAAATGGGACTGGTCAGTGTTACTTACATTTGATGATGATAAATTTCCAGTAGCTATTATGTGGTTGATGTCCAGTTACTTCTCACAGCCTTTTGTGGCAGTTATCGAAGAATCAATGTCGCAGAAAAAGAGATTTTGTCCAATTTTAGTTTTCTCGTTCATTACGATGACTTTGATTAACATTTGCATGGGTCTTATTGCAGCAGCTACCTTCTTCCCTGAAACAAAAGAGGTCATAACCAATAACCTCCCAGCTGGTCCTTCTAAAATTATAGTTGCTTTGACAGCGACCATGCTATCTTTCGCATCATTCACGCTTCCTATGTTTACTGTTTTTGAAGTACTAGAACAGTTTTATGCAGATAATCAGAAAACTGCTGATACGAAAGAGCAACATATTCGTCTTTCCACCCGCCAAGTAATATACCGTTGTCTTATAACCACACTGACAATTCTTCTCGCTGCCATGCCGAATTTTTCCCAAGTGGTAGCGTTTTTCAGCAGTGTTACAGGAACAAGTTTGGAAGTGATTTTCCCGACCGTGTTTCATATCAAGTTGTGTTACAAGCGTATGACATTATGGCAACTTGTGCTCGATGTTCTTATATTTATGTTTGGAGTAACGATGTTTGTATGTGGTGTGTATTTCTCAATAAGAACTCTTATTGTAGGAAATTTTGTAGCAGCAAATCACGTTCCTCCTCATTTGCGTCACTGCACACAAAAACCTTTAGAGAAAGTTCATTAAAAGTTCTTTTGAGTCTGCACCAAAGCAAAAGTTGGTTAGGTCATCGCTTCTTGTCCTTTTTAGCCCAGTACTAGTACTTAATATACATTAAATTGATTTATTTCTATTAATTTTTCTATTGTTTTGTATTTGGTATATAGCCGTCCCACCCACAAATATATTAAAGAAAAAAACGCAGATCTGTGCTTCGACTACAGCAGTGAAATAATTGTAACTGGAACGCTACCTTCAGATGAGCTGCCTGACACGCATGTATAGATCCGCTTCAGTTAATTTATGCCTCGCGGTTCTCTCGCAAGACCAGTTAAAGGAGGTCCGGAGGGAGCATGCCGTTTTCAAATAAGAAAACAATTGCATTAATAGAAAGCTCTGGGGCCGCCTTTGGGCGCCGGTTTCAAGAATACATATTCATGTTGACTGTTAATATTTAATAAATTCATCAGTAACAATGTAAATAATCAATAATGTAAATATTGTATCTATTCTTAACTCTGTGAAGCGCTTTTGATCAATTGTTGTAAATAGCGCTATATAAGAAATAAATTTATTATTATTATTATTATTATTATTGACGGGATTCCGGTTGGAGGTAGCGTTACAGTTATATTCATTTCACTACAGCACTACGGCTACAGCAGTCTTATTAGGCCACATAAAAAAAAATAGTTGGTTAGCGTCCCCGCCCGCCCACAAAAAAGGCCCCGCTCAGGATTTTTTTTTATTTTTTATTTAAAAAAAACAACTTTTATTGATCAACGGGCTCTAATATATGTAGTATTTCTGTTGACTGTAGTCAATTGTGTTAATAATTTGCGAAATTGCGTGCGAAAATGACGGTATGAATCATATTTTGAAATATATAAAAAAATATCTGTACTGCGCAAGAAAATCCAGTTTCGGACCTAACAGTGAGTAAAACCAAGGCGTTAAAAATTAGTAAAAATTTAAAAAAAAAGCGCCCGCCCGCCCACTTTTTGGCAAAAGCTAAGGACGCTAACCAACTATTTTTTTTTATGTGGCCTTATATGAATTGCCAATTAAAGCATACCATAAACCTCCGATCCGATTATAAGTCCTGGGCTTATATTCTTTCGTAAGCATTTTTTGACGGGCTTACAAATGGACGGAGGTCATATACGCGGGGAGGGGGGGGGGGGGCTTAAATACGGACGACGTTTGATGTTAGTGATATGATAGACCCATTGCACATGACGTGACAGCGCCGGTGACGATGCATCTGGAGGACAAATTAGCAATCTATGCATGATATAACTTTTGTAAACGGAGCAAATTTTGTAAAACTTATAATAATTACTCCGGGTACTGTAAGTACCGGAGTATTAAAATGTCAGATCTTTTTTCTTAGGCGACACAAGTGTGCACTTCCACAGGTGAACCGTACGGAACGCACGCAACGCACTACAAAAATACGAAATATCTAAAAATAGCCGCCATTCGTAGTAGATCGGAGCGAGCGTTGTGTTTACAATGTATTTAGTTCTATTTACAGTAAATATTATCAAATGGAGGGGTTCTCATACACTCGTTTTTATACAGTGACCACAGTTCATATAAATACAAATCGAAATTCGAGACTTTCTCGCGTGTTTAGTAGCGGTTGCCGTTATTGCAAAGCTAATTCTGATCGACAACTGGCTTGGTTCGTTACTGACGTTAGCCCGGTATTTTTTAATTTTGTCAACACTGTACGTAGTTAAATTGTGTTAACACTCGTCACTCGTGTTCTTTAAGTCTCCCTTTGTGCCTCGTGGCCAAAATTGAAGTACAAACAACGCACAAATCTATTCGACATATGACATATCTGAAAGTCTTCGATTCGCGAGGCAATTTATATCGCAAACCACAACAATATTGGCAATATTGTCTACCACGCTTGAATTAGACAAGAGCGCATATAAAATATATATAACTAGATAGCTTTACCCAACACTATTACGTCTATTACACAGTTTAATGTTTTATTTATAGAGTATTAAAAATCGGTCTCGACAGCTGTATTGTCTTGGTCTTAAAGTAAAATCATTACTAGGATGCTTAAAAACAATCTAAACGTTTGATAATAACAAACTTACAGAAGCCTGACAAATTAAAACAATCAATCTGTATAAACAAAATATCAACATAACTTAATTATGAGTTATGGTGCCAGTTATGAACTTACTACCATGCATTAAAAAGTGTTGACAATTAACTATATGACACGACTAACAATATATTACTTTTTAAATAATTTTCTTTGCGTGTTTGATAAATGTGGTTTGTTTACGTTAGCTATTTTTAGTAATTCAGTTTCAGGAGTTCTTCTCGAGGGTCGAGGGTGGGAAGCGAGGGTCGAAAAATCATATATAAAAAGTCGCGGGTCATATAAAAAAGTCGAGGGTCATATATAAAAAGTCTGGGGTTGTATTTCTAAAATATTTTATGGTTTTTATTGTCGAGGGTAGAAATTTGCGGGCATTCCCTATAGATAAATTTGCAAGTGGGGCAAGCACAATAGCGAAAACAATACTTTGAAGATGGCGTCGCGAACCCGGAAAAGGCGTATGGCAATGGCAAGGTGTAAACAAGTCCGCCCCTTACTCTGATTCAATAGACCATATAGCGAATAGACAATACAATAATTTGCGACATGCAATCCAAGATAACGCAGATAATGCACCACGCCGTTTGAAACTATCTCGACTGTAGCTTTTGATCGGCATGTCTATTTTTATGTAGTAATATTTTGTCATATAAAAAGTAATCGCATATAAAAAATTAATAATTGCATATAAAAATAAGAGCTAAAAATTAAAAGTAAAGTAAGTGAACACGAACTTAAATTATTATTATGTTAAATTATTAAAATGTAGCCTCAAGCTTTTCACCCTCGAATTTCTACCCTCGACAATAAAAAAAAACATAAAATATTTGTAAAATACGGCCTCCGACTTATTATATACGACTCGAAAAAAACACTCCTACGCATGTTTTAAATAGAACTTTTAATAAAGAACTAGATAGCTTTTATTAGAGATAATCAGTGTCACAATGTCCTTTTATTTTTATGTTATAAAATATTATGATCATTGCATATGTTTTTAGTCACCTGGTCAAGTGGTACACTGTAGTTCTCCCACTTTTCCAACTTTAAAGGCACAGTTCAGCCTTTTGAACGATGGTTTTTAAGGCGCATTTCAGCCCTTCTAATTGAAAAAACTAACTAGGACAATCAATTATACATAATTCAAGATCAGTAAACTCAATGTTTTTAACAATAAAAATGTTTTAAAATGTTAAAAACATTAAGTTTGGTGATCTTGAATTATGTATAATTGATTTTCCTAGTTAGTTTTTTCAATTAAAAGGGCTGAAATGCGCCTTAAAAACCATCATTGAAAAGGCTGAACTGTGCCTTTAATATGCTAAATATCATGCATTAAAGATACCTTCATTGCCGTATTTAAGCATACGTTAAAGTAGCTTAGCGCTTAGTTAAGGCCCTGTACCCGGAGTGAACGCCTGAGTAGGCGTCTTGTTTTGTATTAAAATGGTTAATTTTTGCGCTGTACTGATGTGGTTGCTGTACCCAAACAGATATTGTTGGGGAGCATCTGGAGGACACTCTGAGGATTTGTGACGTCAGTGCAATGGGTCTATATTTATTGTACCTGTGAACTATATATTCCATGAAAAGAAATATAAACATACAGTATATAATATATATAACACATGATAAAAACAAGTTGGTTAACATGTTATAATACTGTAATATAATTATCGTCACTCGTCTGAGCTGTTGTCCAATGATAAGCCCATGCGCTTATACATGCACGGAGGGACTTATATTCTGGGGTAGCTTATATTCGGAATGGCATAAGGGTTAGTGAATATGGTGGGCTTGTACACGGGGGTCTTATTTTGGAGGGGGGGGGGGCTTATATTTGGAGGTTTACGGTATATGTTTTCGGCGCCATTCCTGAGCAATTAAAATTGTTACACAGTTTTCAGTTCTTGTGTTCCAAACGCAAGAATAAATAATGAACGACCGTGGAGTATATGAAGATCCTGGAGAATAACGAGCGAGATTGGGACTATACAGTAGTTCTGATCATCAGTTTTTCAATAGTCGATGTTATTTCGGAAAGCAATTTTTTCTTAGAGTCAGGCATGTTATCCCTGCGAAAGGCGAATGAAAACGTCAGTTGACACCAAAAAAGTTAACTACATCTTATATTAGATCAATTGAGCAAGCATGTTTTTCTGCATGTACTGTATATCGTTTTAAGGCTTATCAGATATTGAAAGCGAAAAAAAGGTACGGAAAAAATGTTGAAAGAAAAAATGTTAAAATGTTAAAAAAATAAAAATTTTAAACGAAAAATGTTAAAGATAGTACTATCTTCATATATCAGACAATGTTTGGTGTTACCATAACATTTTTATAAACACTATTTGCCTGTTAGACTTTTCAAAAGCCTTTGATCGGATCGATAACGTCTTACTGACTGAAGCTTCAGCAAATGGCCGTACACTCAGTTCTCATTAATTGGATCGCCGATTTCTTGTGTAACAGATTGCAGAGGACAAAGATCGGTCAGGACTACTCTGCTTGGAAGTATATTCAAACTGGCGTTCCACAGGGAACAAAACTAGGTCCCTTACTTTCTTAATCATGGTAAATGATCTCAAACCAGCTAAAGCTGGTTAAGCATCGTTAAGCATGCCAAGCTACAAGGCGTTACCATCTTGAATGACTTGAAAAGGAACTTGCATGTAAATGGAATCTGTATAAGAATGCTTCCAAGCATTTATACGCCCTGCGCCTGTTGAAAAGAAACGCCCTTTCGGACTCCGTCCCAGTCAAGGTCTATTGCACGTGTGTTAGACCTATCCTTCAGTACGCATGTGAAGTGTAGCACAACAACCTCCCTGTGTACCTTAATAACCAAAAAGAGCAGAGCCAGAAAAGAGCTCTCCGAATTATCTATATCCTTCCTTTACCTAATTATATACAGTGAGTCAGGAGATGCTCACCGCCAACGTTCCATCGTTGTGCGATCGCCGAAGCACCCTTTCCCTTTGTGAACGACTTTTCCACAGAATGCTTGTTCCAGGCCACAAATTAAACTCACTCGTTCCAGCTTTAACAAACACAATCTACGCCATGCATAATAGGTGTTTTAAGATTCCAGTTTGTAGAATTAATTGCTGCGATAAGACTCATAAGTGTTTTATTATACAAATAATGAATGTTTATGAGTGCAATGGTAAGATCTCAAATGAGGTGAAAGATGGAATGTTCCATTCAACGAGGCGACAGCCGAGTTGATTGGAACATTCCATCTTTCACCGAATGAAAATATTCTTACCATTGCACGAATAAAAACATTCATTATTTGTTTTTTTTATATAATACCTTATTGAATTCTGGTCGTTTAATTGGCTGTTTATGATCACGTGATATTGAATAGAAAATTCCATTTCCCAAGAGTGCAATGGAATACGTTCCATTGCACTCTTTGCGAGTGCAATTGTGCTATACGTTTTATTCCATTGCACTCTTTGTGTTTTCGATAAATCGCATCCGTCAAAATGCTTCTCGTACGGTGATCACATTTTATTTTAAACCCGATATTCGAATTTCGGAACTCAGTAAATGGGATTTAATGCAAATACGACTCGTGAGAATGGCAGGAGCTTACAGTAAAAACCTTTTAATTAGTCCAGCGGATATGCACAGATGTTTGAGAAAATCATGCACTTTGTGAAGAAAGCACCAAATTCACAGGAAGTGTAGACTTTAACATGATAATGAATCTTAGATATGGAGGCATCACCAAAATTGATGCGGACGGCTTAAAATTTAGGATTTCTTATATTCTCTGATTATTCTCTTATACAATTAAAAATTGTGAAATTGCAGGTTCACATATAGCAAAAATGACATGCGTCATTAGAAAGCTTACAAAAAACTGCATATAAGACATTTAAGCAGTTACTTTGATAGTTTCCAACTCCTCTGGAGTTATGAGCGGTTGAATATATGTTTTAGGGCTAGTGTCCAGAACTTTGGCGGTTTTTTTTCCTATTTATCACTTTTTAAATAGCAATAACTGGAAAACCGCTTGGAAAATCAATCAGCCGTTTAAAAGTCTTATATGTAGTTTTTTGTAAGCTTTCTAATCATGCAAGTCATTTGTCCTATATGTGAACCTGCAATTTCACAATTTTAAACACTAGTAATAGAGTTTCATAAGAGAATATAAGAAATCCTAAATTTTAAGCCGTCAGCATCAATTTTGGTGATGCCTCCATATCTAAGATTCATTATCATGTTAAAGTCTACACTTCCTGTGAATTGGGTGCTTTCTTCACAAAGTGCATGATTTTTTCACTTTTCCGCTGGACTAAATATTAGTCTATTTTGGTATTATATAAAACAAATAATGAATGTTTTTATTCGTGCAATGGTAAGAAGTCTAAGAATATTTTCATTCGGTGAAAGATGGAATGTTCCATTCAACTCGGCTGTCGCCTCGTTGAATGGAACATTCCATCTTTCACCTCATGAAAATATTCTTACCATTGCACTCATAAACATTCATTATTTGTTTTATATAATACCAAAATAGACTAATATTAAAAGGTTTACTGTAAGCTCCCGCCATTTTGACGAGTCGTATTTGCATTAAATCCCATTTAATGAATTTCGAATATCGGGTTAAAATAAACTGCGATCACCGTACGAGAAGCATTTTGACGGATGCGATTTATCGAAAACACAAACAGTGCAATGGAATAAAACGTATTACTTAGTACAATTGCACTCGCAAGAGTGCAATGGAACGTATTCCATTGCACTCTTGGGAAATGGAATTTTCTATTCAATACCTACCATCAGTACCACAGCAATGCCCAACTGATTGTTACGTTGATGATACAAAACTGTATATGTGCTTTCCTGTTAGAGATTATGATCTAGCCCTCTGGATCTAGCCATGGACCTCATGAATGATGATCTTACAAGAATGCGAAATTGGTGTTTCCAGAATTTATTGCTTTTAAATCCTGACAAAACCAACCTCATGGTTTACGGAACCAGACAGTTGATTACAAAACTACATAGTGATTTTCGCCTTTCACTGTTGGGAAAAGATCTTATCCAT